>JBBUKS010505781.1:0-13896 GCA_038050645.1 Hedychium gardnerianum | reverse complement strand
CTTGACTTTGATGGTAGATACTTCCAAAAATAGTTATGATTCATATAATCAGACTAGTATGCTTGTTTTCCTTTGTGGCTTCTCAACTACATTTTGGTCACTGGATAAACTCGGATTGTGTCAACTCATTTGGAAAAATCAAAGTCCCTATACTTGTTTTAGTGCTTCATCTTATACGCACCATTGGTCTTAGTTCTTCATTTCATAAGAACCAAAAAAAGGAGAATAAAGGATAAAAAAATAGTTATCATGAGTGAAAAGTAACAAGTTACTTGTTGTTGTACCGCAAGTGCACGGTAATGTCGTCAAGTAATAAAAGATATTGAACCCATAGGGATTGTGGACTAAGCACTAGTGATTCGGTCAAGGAAGTTAGCTAGACTAATCGAATTGTGAGCTTGTGAACTTAAGAGAGAAAAAGTGTGAGAGAGTGCTTAAGAGAGAGATAGAGATCTAGGTCCAAGTGATGTGTGATGATTGGTTTGAGGAGTGATTCTAGGCTTTCAGTTTCACTATGATGTTTAGATAATGTCCCTATAACATGATCATCTCCAAATTCTCAATATTACTCCTATAAACTAGGGTAAATTCCTATGTCAAGGTTTTTTAACTCTAGAAAATAGAATAGGTATCGGTGCCCTCTGTCACTAAGGGCACAAGTGTTCAGTTGAATGAGAATCTTTTGTTACTAAGGATCATCTGATTATCCAGTCTAGTACCAATCCTAACATAGAAGTAAAATCTTAGATCTACATGCATCATTCACATACATATTTCGTCAAACATGGACAATGCACAATACACATAGCATAAGAGTAACATCTCATAGAAAATAGGAAATTGACATATCTATAGTTCATACATCATCCACACATCATAATTACTCCATAACCCTAGAATACATGAGATCTACTTCATAGAAAGGGAAAAAAATACAAAGATATGAAGATAAACATTCAAGCCCTAATCTAGAAGAAAGAGGGAAAGAATTCTTAGCTGGTAGTTGTCTTGGTCTTTGGGAGTGTTCTCCTTCCTTTAATGATGATGGATCGGAGAAATTCGCCTTGAATTGCAAGAGAAATCACTGGAAGATGAAGTGTGAATGACCTAGTATCCTCCCAAGAAGGGAAGAACCACCTCCCCTCACAAACGGGCAAAAAAACCCTTTTATACCTATGAGGCATGACCCAGGTCACTCCTGGCACACTGCCATGTCTCTGAAACACGGTCGTATCTTGAGGTACTGATGGGTAGAGGCACGACCGTATTTGAGAGACACAGTCCAAGTTTGAGGAAGAGCTGCAGTGAGGCACGACTGCGTCTGGGAGACACGATCGTGCCTTGAGTCTGCCCAGACTAGTCACACAATTGTGTCTAGGAGACAAGGTTGTGCCTAAGCCTCCTTCACAGGTGTCACACGGCCATGTCTGGGAGACACAGCCATGCCTTGAGCTTGTATTGCTCTTGATGCACGCCCTGAATCTAGCCGTGCTTGGGAGGTACGACCAGGGTTTTTCCTGGCTTATTTTCTTCTTGCTCTGCTTTTTTGCTCTATTTTTCTGCTTTGCTCTCCGTAGAAGTTCCATTTCACTCCGAAACACATCCTGTAGATGAAAACAAAAGAAGAGCATATCTCCTATGGAGTAAAAAGCATGATAACATAATAAAATGAGGTGCGATAGTGTAGATCATGTCAATGAAATATAAGAAGATGTGCATTAAACAATGCATAAAAGTATATGTAATCTACGCACATCACACCCCCAAACTTAAACCTTTGCTTGTCCTCAAGCAAAAACCTGCAATCTAGATTTATATGGCAATGAGGTGCATCATAATCCCTAGTGATTCATATTAATCCTATCCCATAATTTCATTGGTGAGCATGATACAAAGATTTGTTTGAGAATGACCTAAATAATAGTTCTCCATGCTCGGTGCAATATGTGACCTAACATTTTCAAGTATAAACTCCCAAGCCTCGTCAAGTCATCATCTAACTATGTTCCTTATGCTCCTGACAATAGGCACTTATCTACCACACACATGGTTCATCTTTCTCAACTACACAAGGTCTTAAATGATAGCACATATCAAGAGAAACATAACAGTTATTTTCCTAGTAACCTAACTTAGTCTTAAAGGGGTAACTTGCTAGTTTCCACTTACGACAACTATTTTTTAACCCTTATTTTTTTTATGTTCTTGTATGTAGCAACATATAACACTAAAATGAGTAGAGGGTTTTTGATTTTTCCAAATAAGCTGACATAATCCAAGTTTCTCCAGTAACCAAAAAGTAATTAAGAAATCACCTTAAGAACACAAGTACTAGTCTAGTTATATGAATCATGACTATTTTTAGATGTATCAACTATCAATATCAAGCATAATAGGCTACATGTTGCTACATACAAGCACATAAAAAAATAGTTGTCATGAGTGAAAACTAGCAAGTTACATACATGCTACTATAGATAGAAAATAAAATCAAAATAGTTCACTAAAATAGCCCATAAATAGTTACATACATGCTAGTATAGAGCGTGCTACTCATGACATAAAAAAAAGCATAATGTGTAAGAGATCCTAAGACTAGGTCAATTCTCATACTCATACAATTACATATATGCTCACTTCATACTACTATAGATAGAAAAAAACAGTTCACTAAACATACTAGCACATGCATCACAATACATGAAAGTATAGATAAGAGCGTGCTAGTATTTTTGCACGAGAACAAGCCATGCTAACTGTGATAATGATGTAATTGACATGCCACAAGACTAAAACAAACTAACTAAAGCAAATGCGGAAAATAAAACTAAGCTAACTCAAGCAAATGCAAAAATAAAATAAAGCAATGTACATATGTACAACTCTCCCCTGTAGGATCGAAAAGAGCTCTAGAGGGGGGGGGGGGGTGAATAGCGCGTGTCACTTTTTCACACTTTTTCATAAATGCTCGAGTAATAATGCAGTGGAATTGAAATAGGCAATACTAACAAGTTTCTTTTTTCTTGGTTTACAGCCCGACTACTGCTAGTCCAAGGCTCACACCCGTATGAGTGCTTTCATTGGGCAATCCACTATGAGCATGATATTTATAATACTTTAAAAGAATGAACACTTAAAAATAATAATACCGATAACTTTAGAGTAGTAGCTTAAGCATTGGTTGTCAGAGCAGTGTTTCGACATCGTGGAGGGCTTTTCTGAGAAGTGCATGAGTATGAAAGTTGTGTGGAGTTCCGTTCAGAAGCTACTGGTCAAGTCTTCTTTTATTGACCCATCCAAGCACCTCTATTTGCATTGAGGCACCTCTATTCGAGTCAATCTGATCAGATTTGAGTTAGACGCGCCTTATCTGCTTCCAGGCACCTCAATCCCTTTGAGGCGCCTCAATTGCCGACATAACTTAACTTGACCGCAACTCGACTCTAGAGAGTCTATCTTGACCTAAGCGCCTCAATCCCATTGAGGCGCCTGGTTGCAGACATGCATCGTCAAACCAGAGGTTACCACCTCATCTTACTCGCGCTGAGGTCATTGAGGCGCCTGGTTCGGGTTGAGACGCTTGGATCCGTCCAGGTGCCTGGTTTAACAAATTTCAGGCTTCAACTTCAGCATCACAATGTTAGGATAGACACAATATATAATAGAAGAAATAACATTTGACAGTCTCGGGACTGTTAGATCTGACATTTGGGTTTCTAGTGAAATCCTAGGTCAAACCGATGCCTACTATTCCTTTAATGGGGAACGTGTCCTCACCTACTCCTCTCAGGAGAGTTTACCTGTTGCCAAACATCTGGACCTCCATATTGTTTTGACTTTCGCTTAGCATCCAATCTTAACCTCTTGGACTTCCCGCTAGACGTCCGATCCTTGACCCACCTAAACTTCTGCCTAGTGTCCTCGACTCCTAGGACTTCTACCCGATGTCCTCGATCTGCCAAGACTTCTGTCCAGTCCCCCATACCTGGACTTCATTGTCCAATCTCCCTGATATGGACTTCTTGCCCAATCCCTCGGACTAGGACTTCGTTGCCTAGCCTCAACTAGGACTTTCACCTTTCTTAGGTTCCCTTAGGACTCTCTATTTGATCTTCCTGCACACTCAGTCCAACTCATTAGATACCAACAAACCTTAACTTTGAACCTTTGTCATCTATCAAAACATAGGTTCGATTAGGTGATGCTTCCAACACCTACATCCTCCAGACTTAAACATTTCATTGTCCTAATGAAATTAATAAGGTGGAGCCGGGAAGAATTGGGGAATCCTTCAAATGCATTTAAAATAGGTATCCAACCATTATTTTTCATGTTTGTATGATAATTGTACATAGAGGCAATTTCTATATGGGTTTGTCTCATTAAAGCCCGAAATTTTCTTGCTTCTTCCAATCATTTCTTTACACTTCCATAAAATTAATGATATTTTGAAATAACTCATTCTCTCACTTGAAATGTTCCCGCAAATATTGAAATTGTTCATCCGACATTCCATGATGTTGCTCTAGCAAATTTTTATGGATGGTCATGTCGTGATGAAGTGTATTTAAAATAGGTTGAAATGTGAAAATTTTAAACTTTGAAAGAGGATGGTTACTTAAACATTTGCTACTTAAAGGCATGTGAATGTAGGGTTCTATAAGAAAAGATTGTTTAGAGGCATTCAACATTAACCAATTTTTTTTTATTCTTATCGTGGTCAAGTCATTGTTTGGCAAAGCTAAAGGGAATCTATCTTTCAATATAAGATTGTATCCATGTTCATCCATTTTTATCATTCTTATAGACAAACAAAACTCAATATCTAATCCAGGGGTATTTTCAACCATTTCTAATCCCTCTAAGTCACAACCTAAGACAACCACTATACGAGTGAGCAACCCTCCCAAAATGATTGAACTAGTGAAATAAGATTTGCCTAGTCTAACTAAGTGTTTTACAAAGACAAGCCTTGTTTCGACATTCATTTCTTTAATCATAGCCTATAAACTTAATAACTCACAATGACGCACAATGCCTTTATTTTCACTTTGGCCAAAAATTATATGTCTCATTGATAAGTGGATGTAACGAAAGATTGGATTTACAATACATGTAGCCCTAGAGATAGCCGGTATAAAACGACTTTCATTACCCCCTAAGTGCATCCCATATCTCTGAGCTTTTAAATTTCTTTAAAGTTAATTATATTTTCTCATATGGTATGTCAAAACATGTATTGAATCCATCAAGAGTCCAAACATAGTTATTGTTAAACAACCAAGATGAAATTATTTCTAATTCTTGGTTATCGTTTTGAAAATTGATGGAACTCAAAATTTCTAAAGTGATTATAGGATATGTTGGATAATTCATCTTTATGATATCATTTCATCCAACCCTACCAAATAACCATTTAACATCATTTTTAAACACTAAAGCATCCAAAGAGTCATAATCCACATATTTAGTGTAAGAAATAGGACGATTCATCAAAGAATTGAAATGAAATTTTTGTTCATCATTTTCAAGAAAAATACCAAAGTTGTTATTCATACCCTTGATGCATGCCCTTTCTTCATTCTCAGAAGGAAACTTTTATTTCCCTTTGTTGTTGGATGAACCTTCTGTCTGTGAGCCCTATCTTCTTCTAAAATATTTCAACATCTTGAGGAGAGTCTTGAGAATAGTTGAAAGATGCTTGAAGAAGAAGAAGGAAGAGGTTCTCTTTGTAGAAGAGGGTGGGGGTGAGAGCTTGTTGGGTGGAGAGAAGAAATTAGAAAAAGAAAATGGAAAGAGGGCTTATGCGATGGAGAAGATAGAAGAGGAAGAGACAAAAAGGAGAAGAAAGGGCAGGAGGGGCAGGAGGCACGACCGTGTGTGGGGTTACACGATCGTGACTTAGAGTTTTAAAAACCCTAAGGCTGCCACACGATCATGTTTAAAAAACACAGCCTATTGTTGTGTTTCTACTGCCCCCTTTAACACGACCATGTGGAATAAAACATTATCGTGTTTTGTTTTGTTTTTTTCAGAGACGAGGGAATTGGTAGGACCTTGTTTGATAAACATGACTGTGTCTTGAGTTCTATTGAGAACGGACATGACCGTGTTTTGGGGACATGGCCTCAGGTTGAGAAGTCTCTGCCTTAAAAGCATGGTCGTGCTTTTTTTGGGCATGGCCTTGTCTTGAATTCCTGTAGCAGGGAAGCACGGTCGTGCCTCCTAGCATGACCCTAACTTGAGCAGCTTCTAGATGAATGGCACGATCGTGCCTCAAGGGAACGGTCTTCCTTTAGCGGGGTGGGCATGACCGTGTGTAGAAAAACATGGTCGTGTGGGGAAAAACAACCCCAACCCCTCCAAGACCCTTCTTTTGTCTTTTTTAGGTTAATCTCCCTCCATTGGCCCTCCACGCCCCTGGAAATTCCACAGCCAGCTCAAGTGGACCTTTAAACTTACAAAAGAGAAGACAAATATTAACAAAGATAAAAAAATACCAATTAAATCTAAAGTAACTCTTGGGTTGCCTTCTAAGAAGCGTTTGTTTAAGGTCATTATCTCGACTCCTGAATTGGCTCAACATGGAGCCTTGGCCTTGAAAGGATTTTGTTCTCCTCCTTTAAGGCCCTCTGGCTTGGACCCCTTCTTTTCATCCTTGATTTCGCTGGGATGATATACTTTTCAAGGTTGGGTCTAATCCTTTTTCCTTTGCCATCAGCATGTGGTTCCTCTGGTGGCTTCTCCATCTCCTTCAGAGATTTCTTCTTGGACTCTACTTGTTTCAATTCATCATACATATTGCAATCATCAAATACAAGTAGAGTATAAGAGAAGTTAGATAAATGAAAACAAACTTTGTCCTCTCCCACTACCAATGTGAGTTTGTGGTCTTTCGCATCAAATATAGCTCTGGCAATGGCCAAGAATGGCCTTCCTAGGATGATTGGGATTTTAGAATTCTCATTCATCTCTAGGACCACAAAGTCGGTAGGGACCAAGAAGTTCCCTACCTTAATTGACACATCCTCAAGAATACCAAGTGGGTATCTATGGGAGTGATATGCTAGTTGCAATGTCATAGTAGTGAGTTTCAAGTTTTTTAACCCTAAATAATTACACAATGAAAGAGGCATAAGGCTAACACTAGCCCCTAAATCAAAAAAAGTTTTTTAAATAATAGTAGTCCCGATGGTGCAGGGAATAAAGAAGCTTCCTGGATCTATCAACTTTAGAGGCATATAGTTTGATAGTAAAGTACTGCACTCTGCAGTTAAGAAGGCTACTGTTTTGCCGTCATCTTTCTTACGTCTTGTTGAAAGAATGTTCCTCATAAACTTGGCAAATTTTTGTATTTGTTGTAGGGCGTCTATAAGTGGGATCTCGACACATATTTTCTTGATCTTCTTCAGAACTGGTTAAATTTCTCATCCCTTTTAGCATTTGTAATCCATTGAGGGAAGGGTATCGGTGGTACAATTCTACCCTATGGGTTAGCCTCAATCAGGTCGTTGTTCTCAACTTCTTCTTGGATGTGCTCATGATGTGTAGAAGAAGGAGCTAACTCTCCGATTGGTGTACTGTCGATCCCTTTAGATGTAGTAGTCACTTAGGATTACCCCAAAGTCCGTCTGCTTCTTATATCAATGGCATTATTTTCTGGTTTCCCTGGGAATGACCCTTGTTGTCTTGAAAAAGTAGTAGCTATTTGTGCCACTTGATTGTCAAGAATCTTTAAGTGATTTTCAACATTATCCATTCTCCCAAAAAGCTTCTTGATATCATTCTTCATTTCTAATTGGTTGGCATGCATTTCCTCAATTAGTTTCTCTGAGCATGAGGGTTGTGAAGTCTGTTGAAAATTTGATGTCTGCCCATTTGCTCTTGATTATTATTGCGATAGGAGAAATTTGGGTGATTTCTCCATCTAGGGTTATATGTGTTTAAATATGGGTTGATGGATCTTGAATTGAAATTCGCTATTGCATCTACTTGTTCAATCTAAGTTAATTGTGCAGTTATGGCTTCGAGTGGACAATTTCCTTTGAATGCTCCATTTCACCATGTATTTCATTGCTTACACTAATACATTGGCTTGATTGGTGCTCATAGCTTCAAATTTCTTTGTAAGGGTTGGCAGAGATTAAATACAAAGTCTTAACCTCATGTATTCTAGGAATTTTAATTGGGTTACTTCTTTTTGATACCCACTAATGATGATTCATAGCCACACTCTCTATTATTTCCTCAGCTTCATCTAGGCTCTTATTCATCAAAGCTCCGCCTACTGTGAAATCCAAAGAGACCTTAGTTTGATAATTAATTATGTCGTAGAAAGTGTGGATAACTAGCCACTTCTCTAATCCATGATGTATGCATTGTCTTAGAAGTCCTTTGAATCGGTCCCATGCATCATAGAGAGATTCCCCATCATTTTGTCTAAAGCTAGCTATTAAATTCCTCATATGTGCTATCTTGCTTGGAGGAAAGAACTTCTCCAAGAATACTTGTTCACATTGTTCCCAGGATTTAATGCTATTTGAAGGTAGGAAATTTAACCATGTTTTGGATCTATCTCTCAGTGAGAATCCAAATAATAATAGTCTTATGGCCTCTACTACCATTCCATTCATTTTATGGTACCATATATTTCGTAGAATGTCTCCAAATATTGATTAGGGTCCACCCACATATTGATTTTGTTGTACCATGAAAATCACTGCAAGCTTGATTTCAAAATTGTTTGCCTCAATAGTAGGTCTAGTAATACTAGACCTGAGGCCCCTTACATAAGGAGCGACGTAGTCTTTGAGTGGTTTGTTTGCCATATCTAGTTGTACTTGCTCTTCTTCTTAATTATTCTGCAGATTTCTTCTTCTTCTTCTGAAAGTTCTATCTATCTTTGGATCAAATGATAATAAATTATCTACAGCTCTACGCATACAAGAACAAACTCTAAATCAAGTTTTCATGTAAAGAGGAAGAAAGAATATAGAGTATGAAAGTAAGAAACAAGAATGATTTTTTTGAATTATGTATGTATGTAAAAATGAAATTGTAATATTTTTGGATTATGTATAGTGTAAGCAAAAAATATTCACAAGTAAAATGAAATTGCAATATTTTTAAATTATGTAATATGTAAAAATAAAATTGTAATATTTTTGGATTATCTTTGTATGAACAAAAAATACTATTTATAAGTAAATAAAATGCAAATTTTATTAACGAAAAGAAAAAAAATTATCTAGGCTAACTAAATCACTAGTCACTAATGTTAATCTCAAATAGTCCCTGGTAACGAGGCAAAAAACTTGTTACGAGGCCGTAAGTACACGACTACGTCATCAATAATAAAAAGATATCGATCCCAAAGGGACTACAGATTAATGCACTAGTGAGTTTGTGAAGCTAATAGCTGGACTAATCCAGATTGAAAGCTTGTGAACTAGAAAGAGAGAGAGAGTGTAAGAAAGAGCTTGAAAGAGAGAGAGTTGGTTGTGAGGTCTAGGTCCAAAAGAGAGGGAAGTGAGTTGTGAAGGTTTGTTTAGGGAGTGATTCTAGGTTTTCGGTTTCACTATGATTTTAGATAATGTCCCTATAACATGTTCATCTCCTAATTCTCCATACTACTCTTATGTATCTACGGTTAGTTCCTATGTCAAGGTCTTATAACTTTAGAAAGTGGGTAAATGTCGATGCCCTTTGTCACTAAGGGCATAATAGTTTGATTGAATAAGAATCCTTTGTTACTTAGGACCTCCCGATTATCTATTCTAGTAGCAACCTTCCTTAATATAGAAGCAATCACCCTAAATCTACATGCAACATTCACATACACATTTCGTCAAATATGTACAAAGACACAACACATATAGCATAAGAGATAACATTTCATAGAAATACAAAATTGGAATATCCATAGTTTATACATCATCAATCACATCATAGATACTCCCTAAGCATGGGATCTACTCTATAAACAAGGAGAGAAAGCACAAAGATAAGTAAAGAAACATTCTAGTCCTAATCTAGAGAGAAGAGGGAAGAAATTCTTAGCCGGTTGTCGCCTTGGCCTTCGAGAGTGCTCTCTTTGTTCGAATGATGGATGGATCAAAGAAAACTGCCTTGAATCATCAGTGAAATCTCTTGAAATAAAGTGGTGATGGACCTTGTGCTTTCTCTAGAATGGAAGAACACCCCCCCCCCCCCTTGAGAAAGGGGTAAAATTTGCTTTTATAGGTAGGGGCACGAACGCTGCTTTTTTGGCGCATGACCGTGCTTGTGAGGCATGGCATGAAGTTGAGGCTAGTTGATCTAGAGGCATGGTCGTGCCTATAAGGCATGGCCTAGTGTTGAGGAGGCTCTGCTGGCTAAACATGGTCGTGTCTGAGACACACGGTCGTGGCTAGGGTCTTCCTAGGAATGACAGATGGTCGTGTCTGAGACACAAGACTGTGTATGGGGTTTCTTCAGATGTATCACATGACCATATTTGAGCCACACGACCGTGGCTAAAGCTCTTCCTGTTGATGAGACATGACCATGCCTAGGGAGCATGACCATGCCTAAGGGGCACAACAGTGCCTTGGCCATGCCTAGGAGGCACGACCAGGTGTCTTGGCCCTAGCTGCTCTGCTTCCTGCTATACTTTCTTCTTTGCTCTCCATTTAAGCTCCGTTTTACTTCAAAACACATCCTATTAATGAAAATAAAGAAAAAGCAGATCTCTGAATGATGTGGAGTAAAAAGTATAATAACATAATAAAATGGGGTACGATAATGTAGATCATGTCAATGAAATGTAAGTAGATGTGTAATATAAAGTGTCTTAAAACATATATAATCTACACACATCACACCCCCAGACTTAAACCTTTGCTTGTCCTCAAGCAAAAACCTATAATCTAGATTCATGTGACAATGAGGTGCATCATAATCCCTAGTGATTCATCATAATCCTAGTGATTCATTAGTGAGCATGATACAAAGATTTGTATGAGAATGACCTAAATATTAGTTCTTCGTGCTCGGTACAATAAGTGGCCTAACATTTTCGAGTATCAACTCCCAAGCCTAGTCAAGTCGTCATCTAACTGTGTTCTTTATATTTCCGGCGATAGACACTTACTTGCCACATGCATGGTTCATCTTTCTCAACTATACAAGGTCTCAAAGGAAAACTCAGATAAAGAGAAACATAACAGTTATTCCCCAGTAACCTAACTCGGTCTCAAAGCGATAACTTGTTATTTTTTACTAATGACAACTATTTTTTTAACCCTTATTCATGTTTTATTTTCCTTTTATGTGCTTGTATGTAGCAACATGTTGCACTAAAATAAGTAGAGGGTTTTTTTATTTTTCCAAATGAGCTGAGGTGATCCGAGTTTCTCCAGTAACAAAAATGTAATTGAAAAATCACCTTATAAACACAAGTAATAGTCCAGTTCTATGAATCATAACTATTTTTAGATGTATCAACTATCAATATTAAGCATAATATGAAAGAGATCCTAAGACTAGGCCAATTCTCAGATTCATACAATTACATACATGGTCACTTCATGCTACTATAGATAGAAAAAAAAAGTTCACTAAACATACTAGCACATGCATTAGCACAAAATATCTAGAACAAGCATGCTAGAATTCCTGTTATGATAACAAGTCAACAATAATGTAATGACTGATGCAACTAGCAAAAAATTTATTATGCAAAAAAGAAATATGACAAAAAACTAACTGAAAACCCACCATATATACATCCCCCCAGACTTAAATCTTTCATTGTCCCAATTAAAATAAAATATATTACGGAGGAGGTGGAAATAAGTTAGAGAGATTACCAAGTGACGTGTGTCAAGTATATAAGTCATTCCACCGCCAAAGTCACCCTTTCATTTGGTAATCACACTCCTCCTCATCTTTGAATCCTATGTAAAGAAGAATAAACAAGAAAAACCAAGTAGAGGGATTGGGTTAGGAAAACTAAAAACTAAGAAATAAAATAAAAAATGAAAATGAAAATGAAAATGAAAGCAAGAGAGAACTTGTTTTGCCTCCCAAGAAGCGCTTATTTTTGGTCATTATCTAGACCTCTTATTTAATTCATCAAAACCTCGCTCGTGGCGTGGTAAAATATTCCAAAACCCTCTTACCAAGAGCTCTGAGTCTCTCAACAAATATGCTCCCCTTCAAAGGTTTGTCATAATGTTGTCTATGTAAATCCAGTACAAAATATATCCTGCCACCAACATGCTTGAAAAAGAATTGGTTAATAGATTTAGAGACATCAAATAAAATCTTACTACTACCAATCACCAAAGAGACTAAATCATCGAACATGGATTTAGAGGTGGGTAGGGAAGGCTCTGGCTTAGGTGGTGGTGCCACTAAAAGGAGTGATTCTTGGGCCTTTACCTTTACTGCACAAGTCCCTACACTTTCATCAACTAAAGAAGGTGATTCTTGAGACATTGCTTCCATAGCATATGTCCCTACACTTCCATCCACTACATCTTCATAGACATATTTACTCATCCAAGACTCCTCCTAAGCTGAGAGTCGAGATAACATTCTAATGGATATTGATTCTATTTCATTTCCCTTATCATTCATTTGCCTAATTTCCTCGTGTATCTGAACTTGTGAGGCTTGGAAGCTTTTCACAATTTTCAATATTCTATCTAGCTGGGATGAAGATTGAGCTTCCATAGATAGCATGCTCATAGTTGTCATGTCCCTGATTGTGGCAAAATAATTTTTAGGGGTTCCTCCAACCGGGGCTATAAGTGTGCGAATGTGATGAGGCCATTACATCTAACTTTCTATTGATCTCATCCAATGATGTTTCCAAATTGTGTATTCTGATACAATTTCTAATTATATGGCCAGGTACTTCACAAGCTTCGCAATAATATTATTCCGGCCACCGATTGTTGTTAGGAAAGCCCCCCAATTTTCTTCATGTGTTCTATATGGATGGTAAAATAGTGTTGGGAAATTATCATTCATATGACTTGTTGCACCACAAGTTTCACAAAAGCTATTAATAGAATTCACAGCATTAATTTGGTCAAACCTTTGAATTAGAGCATCAAACTTTGCAGTCAAGGAGAACATGTCCATATGAAAGATTATAGTCAGAACAAGATAGACATATAATAATAAAAATTCAAAAAGAAAATGTCTAGATTAACTAAATTACTAATTAACTAATGTTAATCGAAGATAGTCCCCGGCAACGACGCCAAAAACTTGTTATGAAATCGTAAGTGCACGGTAATCACCAGTAATATAAAAGATTATCATATCCAAAGGGCCTGTAGATTAAGCACTAGTGATTTCGCAAAGTAAGTTATCTATACAATTGAAGGTCGGCTAAATGTTTGGGGACTAGAGAGCTTTAGAAGAGAGAGAGAGGGAGAGAGAGCAAGAGAGAGAAAGGGAGAGTCTTGAAAGAGGGGATGAGAGAGAAGGTTGAGAAGTTGGCTATAACGGGAATGATTCTTGGGTTTCGGTTTCATTATGATGCTAATTAATGTCCCTAATGTATATTCATCTTCTTATTTTCTATGCTTACATTCTTATAGGTATTCTAACAATTTTGCAGAATCTAATACCATTAGACTATCCTAGTAAGAAATAGCCCCTATGCCAAGGTCTTTTGACTCTTGAAAGTTGGTAAGTATCAATACCCTTTGTCACTAAGGGTATATATGTCCGATTGAATGGGTGCCCTCTATCACTAAGGATCCCCCGGTTATCTATCCTAGTAACAACCTCAACATAAAGGTAAATTTCTTACTTCTATATACATTACTCACACACACATTTCGTCAAACATGTAGTAGACACAATATACATAGAACAAGGCATAAACACTTCATTAAA
>JBBUKS010505753.1:0-13897 GCA_038050645.1 Hedychium gardnerianum | reverse complement strand
AGTTCACTCCTCTAAGACTTCTCATTTCCTAGAGTTACCTCCATCTAGGATTTTTCCTTTGCTTAGAGTTTACTCTTTTAAGACTTCCCATTACCTAGGGTTACCTCTCATAAGGTTTTTCTTTTGCCAAACCTTAAGTCCTCCAGACCCGCTTGGACTTACTAATCACTCGGTAAACTATTCAGCTTGCCTAACCTCCAATTAGGTCTTTCTCTTGCCTAACTACAGTTAGGATTTTACTTTGCTTAACCGCAATTAGGACTTTCTCTTGTCTAACCTCTAGTTAGAATTTTCTATTGCCTAACCTCTAGTTAGAACTTTCCCTTACCTAACCACAGTTAAGACTTTCGCTTGCCTAGCCTCCAGTTAGGATTTTCCTTTTATTAGTCATTCAATTAATTTTAACCTTACTAAACTTTTCATATGACTAAATCAACCATAATCATACTTCATTCAAAATCCCAATTCAACATTAACCACCATTTGTTTAATAGAACAAGGTAACCATTCGATTCATTCTTATTTCATCGTTCATCCAATATCAATAACTTCTTAATTAGTCATATTACGTGAATAACATAGGTACATATATACTACAATATACTCATGATGGCAAAAGGCGAAATGCTCGCCCCTAGCGCCCCCGCCAGTCCGTCCTAAGACCAACACGGAGGAGGTAAATCACGAGGGCTAGACTAGCTAGCCGGAACAATGACCAATGCATGAGAGAGGGCAAGAACCTGATTACTAGTCAGGATTTAATCCTCAGACCTCATGGTGACAACACCTTATGTACTAGCCATCAGTCCATCCCGTAGATACTATACTACAATACACTCGACTTTATTGAGAGTGGCAATTTGTTATTTCTTCAGCATCTATGAACATGTTATTTTACCTATAAAAATGTAAATCTACAAGTCTTATTCGGGTCATCTAAGTTTCCACTCCAATTGCTATCGAAATATCCAATAAGTTAAAAATTATTAGAAAATGAAAAAAGAAATCAATGGCTTAGGATATATCTTGGATGTAGCTTAGAATCCTAGTAGCCGATTTCCAATGTGATGTTTTTGTTCACCAAATTGGACATTAAGTATGTTAAGTCTTGTACTGGAAGTACCTCAAGCATCCTACTAAGTTTTTATTAAGTATAGGATCTATCACATTGGCTTATTGAACTTGGATAGCTTTTCTCGACAATCTACTAGTGTGCTAGCCACAAGCTAATTGGCTTTTAATTAATTTAGCATGCTTTCTATCATTTTGAGAAGGTACATCATTATTTTCGAAATAATAGTACAATAATTAAATTCTTTAATAAATAATTAAAAATTTTAAAGTTTGAATTTCAACTGCGATGTATTGTAAAAAAAAATTTCCGATGAAAAACGAACCTAAGAATATTGATATTTGGATGAACCTTCATTAATACTTCTTGATTTATCCTAATAATTGATAAAAAAAATTATAAAATTAAATTGATCATTTTAAATTGGACGTTACCTAATTAATTAATAAAAAGAAGAAAAACAATAGAGAAGGTACATCATTGCCATTATGGATTGGACAAAAGTTAAATGATGTACTTGGCATTTACCTTAGAACTCCCCTCGACTTATGCTTGCTCTTCTGATGTCTCTTGGATTTTACTTTTCATTTGGATTGATTGTGATAATATCCTCTCTCATTGCAAAATAAACTACTAAAAGCTTTTTTTTTTTAATCTAAGTATTCAAACTCTTACAAATTTGATTATTTCAAAAGTGAGTAACCCTCCTCTAGTTCATCCTATCAGATAAATTCAAAGCGCATGATAGTGTACTAATAACCAACCTCCACAATCGATCCATCATTATAGATAGTCCATGCTCTACTTGGGTAATCAAACTATGGTCCGCTAAAATGGTCGCTCTGCCAGATGAGTGTCGACCTCTCTCATCTAGGTAATCATATTTTGTATTACTTTCCACAGCCGCTCCACTAATGTAGAGCATGTGCATGTTCCATCCGTGAATTGAACCATGGTGCTATGTGAATCCACCAAATTCCTTACCAAGAGGGGGGTGCTCATGTAATTTCCTAAGCACTCATGATTTGATTTTCGTTACGATGCAAAATAAAGTAATTTCCTCTGATAAGGTGATAAACTTGAGATGTTAAACTATCGGGTCGTCTGTTATAAATATTTTTGAATTTATTTTAATGACTGATAAAAAATTTATATAAAATTAAATTCATTATAATCGATCGAAAGGATTAGATGCTTGAAATTAGTTTTGTTTCCTTCTTTTACTCTTTGGTTTTCTTAAAATTAAAACTAATATTTTTAGTTTGTTTTTTCAATTGTTCAAGGCAACGACAACTACATCGATTGCATCAAATCCCTTATCTAGGAATTGATGTCGAAACCCAATTAACAAAGCTTCTACTTTGTCAAACTAAACGAGAAATCAATCTGTTAACATTTAACTAGAAGCTCAGGACTGCTGCTTGCAAAAAATGAAAGTGAGCATACCATTCAGAAGGGATGGCAACCAGAAACTCGATTCAGTTGCATTCTCCGGCTCTCAGAAACCGAGGTTCGGGCTCTCTGTTCGACGGGCACGAGCTTCACACCGCCGGCCTGACTCCTCGTTGGACGCCCGGCCACTCGAAGGTGCAACGCAGCTCGCTGTATGATTCGTTCGAGCTGAGAGCAGTGGCGAACCAGCTGAACAGGGCCCTGCAGGCTGCACCCAATTCACTGAGCTCCAGCCCCATTATCAAAAAATTTTACAGGAACAAATGCAAGAAAGTGAAGTCGCTCCGAGGAGCAGGGAAGGAGGGCACATCAGCTAATAACGCTAGTGTGGCACGAGGAATATTACCCAAGATCTGGAAGATGATAAAGAAGGCCTTCCATTGAAGTCGCTCTTGATTAATTTAATGTCTTTCAAGGCATTCGGAAGGGATGATAAACCCAACAGAAACGAAGCGAATATCCTCAATCTGCGTGCATACAGACAGACATGTATCTTCTCTTGTTATTTCCCAGGCTTCCAGTTGTATCAGTTCTTGCCTCTTTTTTTTTCCACTCCTGCCTCAGCAGTATAATAATTGTTTGATCATTCAGGTCTGTATTTGTGCTCTTGCCCTTCTTTTTTTTTTACCCAGGTGTCTCGTTCTTATTTTTTTTATATAAAAGATAAATATATATTATCAGAAAAAATACAACAGAGGATATGTATCCAAAGATAGTTATTCATGAAATACCAGATCCAATTAGTTGTTTAAGGTATGAAAAGATATACATGCATGCGTACTCTCGTAGATACCAACCTCACAAAAATGAATCATTGTCCAACACATGACCATGCATATCATCCACACAACAAGCCACCTGACATGGTCCTGCCTGAACAGGGACCTCCAACCATAAGCAGTGTAGACCCCGGCTGGTTGTTATCCAAACATAGTCAGTGAAGACCCTGGCTAACCCATCGTGAAGCCCATCCGATAGCAATGATGTCATCCCATACTGAAATCATATCCCTGCCTGAATCCTCTACCATGCTCCACCTCCATCCTGAAAGCCAATCCTCCCAATCAAAGTCAATCCGTCCAATCAAAGCCTTTATCATCATTCGAATTTAGATTCACTTGTTATTTAACAAGTGATCAGTTATTAATAGATTTAACATGTTTTTATCTTTAGTTATTTACTATAGATTAGATAGATTTTATGATGGATATATTTGTTAGGATCTTATAGCGATAAATAAATCAAAACGCAACGGAAATCGATCCCTCCATAGATTCATGTGAATGCAGAATTACTCTTGCAACTACTCTAGTGAATATGATTGTTACCTTTGATGCGTGAACAACTCTCGAAAATCTACTAATCCGGCCGATTTAAGCGTTATCAGAATGTTCACGCCTTTATCGTATCCACACGAGCACATCCTTTCATTCATCTCACAAACTCAGGAATTGGAGAGTCTTACACACCTTTGCTTTCTTGCTAGAGGACTATTTTAAGGTGACAACCCTAACTCTTCACCTTCTCTGTCCTCTTTAAAGATATGACTATTAGTATTTCTCTTAGCGGACTCTATAGTTGGGTTGGGCCTTAAAAGAAAAAGAAGTATATTAAATTAACTCATTAAATCAATAAGCTTAAGGTCCAAAATTAATTTCGGATTTAAGGCTCAAACCCACACTATTTTAGTCAAACTAAAATAAACCAAACTCCAAATCAACATGCTCTTTATGTGTGACCCAATAGGTTCTCGTAACGTTGGCAGTATTTTTAAAACTATTTTAGATACACAAACAATAAGTGATATCTAGCAATACATCATCGCTACCTAAGTGACGAGAATGTTGAGATTCAACCTAACCTGTCTGTGACCATTATATTATATAACTAAGTCCTTTTATCCTTGATATCTAGATTGATTCACGAGGCATAGACTATGTCATCCTCTCTTCAATCTATTCGCTTCTTGATCTCTAAGTAGACTCACTTAACTAAATAAGTTTAATATCTCATATTGACTTATTTGAGCATAGTCATGCATTTCAGTAGTCTTACTTAATCAAGGGACCCACTGATATCTCTTCCGTTATATGGAAGGAATAAATCTCATCTACATTACTCACATCCCTCAGCGTAACTCATTGCATACCGAGTGAATAACTTTATAGTCCACCTTGTTATAGGTGACGTTTATCAATACCAAAGTACATAACTTTTTATGTAGGGAACTGTAGTGACTTCAGGTGTAAGGACTATTTATACTAATAGTCACTATGAGAATGTTTATGATACTCATATAACGATCTATGAAACTTCTCATGACGGATCAATTCAGTACATATTCTCTAATATAGACTCATGTAAGTCAATTTGATATCTTATATCCATGACTTGTGAGAATAAATCATCAGTTGACCTATATGTTAATCTCAACGCATTAATATTGCCCTTGTATATTAATACTTGATTAGGAATAATTAAAAGTAGTGTTCTATATATATCGACAACCTCCAACAATCAATTCAACCAATTGATATACTGCAGACTAGAATCTACTATTCTAGGGCATTAGTATATTTACTCAGTTAGCACAAACATGAAGTAAATATGGCAACCAAAACATTGCCTTTTTTTGCTGATAAATATGATATAATATGTCCTTAGTCAATCAACTCATGATTGACCTTTAGGGCTGATACTAACAATATTCACTCTCTTAGACTCGCTCATAGCTAACTAGCCCCATCCACCCAACTGAAATGCTCAAAGAAGACAAAACCCGCTCTAGATGATGCTTCAGCAGAGTGCTCCAAAATTCAAAGAAACTCCAGAATGCAATGAGAAGAACGTACCCATCCAAGATGGTGAGGCTGAGCAAGCCACTAGAAGAAGCCATCCTTGACTAGTGATAGAGAGAGATTTTTTTTCTTGCTATCCAAAATCCAACCAACATATACCCTCAAATATTTGTATCCCCAATGTATACCCCTCTCAATAAAATGTATACCCTGTACAACTGTACCCCCAATCCTATATCATCAAGTATCAATATCCCAAAGTATACCCCTCACGACCAAAATGTATAGCATGTACAATTGTACCTCCAATCTTGTACCATCCCACTAGACCAACGCAGCATCTGAGTACACATCCAGGGCCCTGTACACATGCGTCTGAATCTTCTGATATATCAGCTCCCCATCAAACCTCCCACCCTCAAACATACTATGGTTACGAGCCTGCCAAACATGATAAACCATAACAACCATGGCTAAGTGTCATGCTCATGTCAATCGACTCATGTCTTGGTTTTGCCTAGTAAAGACTCGTAACATCCTCCGATAAGTGCTCATATATTTGGGACCATATGCAGCCAATCTCGTATACGACCCCATAACTGATGCACTGGCAGGCATTGAAAAAAGACATGCTCCTAGGTCTCTACATCCAAAGCATAGTAGTTCCAAGTACATGAGGGTTCAGAGGTTGAGAGATGCTCAACATCTAAGGAGGAAATTGAAGAAGTATCCACCTCAAGAATTAAGGGGAGGGACCATTAACACCAGATCAAGAAGAGGTCTTTACATCCGGGTCAAATGAAGAAGAGTGTTCCACCTCTACAAGTCAAGAAAATGCAAATAGTGAAGGTATAACAATTTCAATTCATAAAAAATAAAGATCATATAATGTGCTTTGAGTATAAGGGAAAAGAGTACTATAAGAGTAAGTGTCCCAATCTAGTCAAGAAAAAGAACCAAGTGACACCCAAGGTGAGGGAGAAATCAAAGGAGACCCGCACCTTGTTACACAAAGGAAAAGAGCACATTGTGTGCTTCTTATGCAACCACAAGGGACATTACCGAAATCAATGCCCAAAGAGGAGGTCCTCAAGAAAGAACAACGGAGGAAGCTCAAGTCAAGGGGGAGCTTTTAAGAATAAAATTAAGGTACTATTACATAATGATAATCCTTCACTTCATGATAGAAAGCATGCTAGAAATAATTTTTATGATTTTACTATTTTTTATCATGAAAATAGAAAGCATGATAACCCTAATGATAATCACAAGTCACATCATGCTAGAAATAGGTTGTATCACCTTGGTGCCAATTGCCATGAAAATAGAAATTTTCATGAACAATCTAAGAATAGGAACATTCTAGTCAAGAATCCTTACTATTTTAGAAATAGGCTTACGAAGAAGAATGCTCAAGGAAATCAAGAAAAATCCAAATTTAAGGATTTAAGGATAGAGAATCAAGTCTTGAGGTCAAGACTTGAGAAATTGGAAAAGACCCTTAGCAAGATGAAAAATATGTTTCAAGGGTCCAAGAAGAGAAATCTAAGCTTAGATAAACAAGAATCATCTATGGGCAAGAGAAGTTTGAGATACAAACCAAATCCCAAGAAAAAGATGACCTCATACCATAGAGTTTCATATAGCTATGGAACTATCCCGAAGTCTAGGAGTTAAGTCAAAGTTACAAGGAAAGTTATCCCTATAATTAATTTTGAGAAAACTAGTATGACTAAGGCTTCTAAGAAGCCTAAAAAAGTCATTAAGAATGTCACAAGGGAGGTTATTCCTAGAGGTGACCTAGAGGTGACTAAGACTTTAAAAAAGTCTAGAAAAATCATTAGGAATATATCTAGGAAAGTTATCCCTAATGAGTATCTAGAATACCCAAGGAGAACTAATATGTTTTGAGTTCCTAAGAGTGTATTCTCAACACCCTAGATGAGAATAGTCAACTCAAATTAGAAGGGTAGTTAACCCAACCATTGTGAAATTGACACTTTAGGGCATTTTAAGGTATTGTGATATCTTGAAAATGAGAATTTCAAATTTTTACTCTTGATGAGAGTAAAGTGTGTTAATAGAATTTAAGGTGTTGAGATTAATCAAATTGACACAAATAGGTTAGAACTCAAAGAAATGTCAAGTTGAGATTTTGACATTTTCTTAAAAGATAAGGGCAACTTAGGATTATTTTCGATTTAGTGACCAAAGGATAGACTTAGATGAAAATTTTAGGTATTTTCTTTATGCTAAAATTAACATGATTTGTTTGCCCTATCATATGTTATGATATCATTTTATACATTCATGTTGTTATAAAAGATAATAAATGTCATGTTATACATGCATCATATAGGATGATAGTTTTTCTTTTGGAAAATATTCATTTGATGTATGTCATGGTCAACATTATTTAATTTTCTTGTTACTAAGGATAAATATGACATTAGTTGACATCCTAGGTTGGATGATCAAACTTAGAAAGCCTAGTTAGAAATGCATGTTCCCTTAGTTTAGGAAAAACCTATTTTACATCTCACAAAAACTATAAGAATGACTTGTATGTGTATTGAGATAAAATAGATACGAGTGAAATGTTAGGAAGATGAACAAAACTCAAGATATTGATTTAGTGCATCTATTTAAGTTTTAGGTTCATCAAAATACATAGATTATGTGAAGTCCAATCATGGGGAAAGCTAATATACAAGTTATGTGCATCAAGCCCAAAGATCATGGTTAGAAATTGATTTTTAAAATCTTTTCAAAATTATTTTGGAAAACCTTGGTGAAGTCTATCTTTTGATAGAAATCATCATTGATTAAATAAATACAAAATTGAGTAAAACATTGAAGTTTTCAATAGTTTCTAATTTTTTATCAATCTTTGAAAATATGAGTTATTTTTTTAGAAAACTATTTTTTTCCTGATAGTATATTATATAAATAATGTTTACATAAAATTTTACAATTTTTAGAATTTCGTAAAATTATTTAAGAATTTCTGAATTTCCATATGAAATTAACACTCGAAAATCAGAAACTCTAATCGATTAGGTACTGTTGTCAATCGATTGGAGGTGAATTTTTGCCAGCACAGAAGCTCGTGGAATCGATTAGTTGATCGATTGAATCTGGCATAATCGATTGGGTCCCAACTCCAATCAATTAGCATGGTTGGAATCGATTGGTATCTGAAACCAATCGATTGACAACATTGATTTAAGGCTAAAATATCTGATTTCAGCTAATTAAGCCATGATTAGTATATAACCATAGCTTTCTTGATGAATATAAGAAATGAATGATTAAAAATGACTAACTTAGAGTTAAGGAGGAAGTTTGAATTCAAATTAGAATCTTTAACTTCTTGACTTCGTTTTGAGTTTTCCTAAATATTTAGAAAACCTCAAAATCATTGTTGGTGCTATGATAGAAGTCATAGCATGGTTTGAGAGGAAGATTTTTCTTTAAAATACATAAATTAAATTTTTATTAAGGATGAGCAGACAAATGGAAGGTTGGGAAACTTCATTGTAATGAATGCTCTAGGTTGAGCATTAGAGATGTTGAAGATTGGGAATCTCAATTGTGTTGAGAAAATGAAAGGTATGGGACTTTCATTTGAAGAATAAATTTTTGGGAGAGATTTTTCTCTTAAGAAAAGATTCTTGGGAAGAGTTTTTTATGTGTGTCAAAGGGAGAGAAAATGTAGGAAACCCTTATTTATGCTTTGACAAGGGATGAAAAAGGGAGTTGGGCTAATATGAGTTAACATAACTTAAACATATTGTCAAACATCAAAAAGAAAAAAATTATTGGTGTAATTATCCTCGAGTCAAGGGTTGACCAAGCTAGAGTTGGCTCGAGCTTAGATTTAGATGTTTGATCAATATATTAAGTGAAGTCAAGTAGGTCAAGGATTGACTAGAAACTTCAAAATGGTTAAGTCACAGTGAGACTAGACAAAGGGAAGTTCTGGTTGGGAGCCAAGTAAACGTAGTTGGGAAATAGGTGAAGTCCAAGATGGATTAGCTGGGAGCTAAACACTTGGTGCAAGATGAAGTCCTAGTGGGACTAGGCAAACCTAGTTGGAAACTAGATTAAGTCTAAGGTGGATTAGCTGGGAGCTAAATACTTAGCACAAGTGAAGTCATAGTGGGACTAGGAAAACTTAGTTGGGAACTAGGTTAAGTCCAAGGTGGGTTAGCTAGGAGCTAAACACTTGGCACGAATGAAGTCCTAGTGGGACTAGGCAAACCTAGTTGGGAACTAGATTAAATCCAAGTTGGGTCAGCTAAGAGCTAAACACTTGGCACGAGTTAGGTGGTTGTGTCAATCGATTGGAAATTGATTGAGCAACATGAAAATCGATTGGGAAATCGATGGGGCAGAGTGTAAATTGATTGACTGGGTGAGTCAATCGATTGAAGTTGTTCTCAACAGAACAGAAGGTACCATAATCGATTGGTCAATCGATTAAGGGCTCACCAGGAGCATGCTTCCAATCGATTGGGAGGTTGCTGTTTATCGCGAGAACAGAAGCTGCACGAATCGATTAGGTGATCGATTGAGGCAAAACCAATGGATTAGAGAAATCGATTGAGAGTTGTTTGTCATGAGAACAGAAGTTGCCTGAATTGATCAGGTGATAGATTTAAGCAGAACCAATCAATTCGAGCAATTGATTGGGAGGTATTTGTCGCGAGAGAACAGAAGAGACTGTAATCGATTGGTCAATTGATTACAGCTCGGCCAATCGATTTGGTGATCGATTAGGGCTAGTTTGTCACGAGAACAAAAGCTTCTGAATCGATTGGGTGATTGATTAAGAAGCTGGTAATCGATTGGCTTGGTTCACTAATCAATTAGGCATTCAAAAAAGAGTCGTTGAATGGGCAGATCTGACGTGGTAATCAATTAGTGAGTAAGGTCAATCGATTAAGAAACCCTAAATAAGCAGGATAAAAAGTTTTCGCGTGGATTGAAGTAGCAGCTCTTTTGAGTTTTCTTCACAAGTTGTCAATGTTGGTTCTTGGATGATTATGAGTGAAGTGTTTCTGTATTTCTGAGTCTACAAGAGATTTTCCTGAGCAATTAAATCAAGAGCACGGTTTCTCATTGTATTGATTGTATTTACATTCTTGTTCTTTTTGTATTCTTGTTGTAAGCTTGTGTTGAGTTTGTACAAGGCTTTTCCGCCTCCAAGAAGATGGTTTTCATAGTTTATTTGTGAGTGAGGAGAGTGGACCCTTGGATTAGTCACCTCAAGGAGGTGGATACCAAGTAAATCGAGGTGTTAGAATTGTGCTTCAAAGGATCCGCTGCAAATCATCATCAAGAAGCGATTGGAGCTAATCACCCCCCTTCTAGCTCCCTTTTGGTCTTAACAAGTAGTATCAGAGCGAGGTCACTCTTCTTTGGACTAATTGCCAGAAAGAGTAAAGAGCTAGAGGAAGAAGAAGAAGTTGAAGAAGAAGCCCTAATTTCAACAAGTCAAAGGACTTATCATCAAGGAGTTCAGCTTCAAGATGGATCCACAAGATGGATTCGGATATAACATCCGAGCTCTTCCACCATTTGGATTTGGAAGATTTGACCTTTAGAAATCAAGGGTTAAATTTTTTTTAATGATGGGCATAGAGCAATGGTTTTCTCTCATGGATAGATTTCAAGTTCCAATGGATGGCAACGGAAAGCTCCACAAGAAGAAGTGGAAAGAGGAGCAAGTCAATAGATTCAAGGCAAATGATAAGGTAACCAAAATCTTGGTTAATTTATTTCCTAACAATCTCTTGTGCAAGATAGGAGAATATCAAGATGCCAAGGAACAATGAAGCAAATTGGCCAAGCTCCATGAAGATCCATCCTTAATGGAAAGTTAAGAAAAGGGAAAAGAGGGAAACTCTTTGTTTCAAGTACATAAGGGTTTGGAGGTTGAGAGGTGCTCAACATCCAAGGAGGAAATGGAACAAGAAGCATCCACCTCAAGGATTTAGGGAGAGAGACAGTTGACACCGGATCAAGAATATGTCTCTATATCTGGGTCAAATAAAGAAGAGTGTTCCACCTCCACAAGTCAACAAAGAACAAATTATAAAGGTATAACCATTTCCATTAGTAAAAATAAAGATCATATAATGTGCTTTGAGTGTAGAAAGAATGGACACTACAAGAGAAAATGTCCAAAATTGGTCAAGAAAAAGACCCAAGTGGCACCCAAGGTGAAAGAGAAGCCTAAGGAGGTTGGCCTCTTTATACAAAAGGGCAAGGAGCACATTGTGTGCTTTTTTTTACAATCCAAAGGGATATTATCAGAATAAATGTCCAAGGGGGAGGAATCCAACCAAGAACTAAGAAGGAAGCTCAAGTTAAGGAGGAGTTTCCAAGACTAAAACTAAGGTACCATTAGTTCATGGTAATCCTTTTTTTCATGATAAAAAGCATGCTAGAATTTTTTTTTATGATTTTACTATCTTTTATCATGAAAATAGAAAGCATGATAAACCTAATGATAATCACAAATCATTCATGCTAGAAATAGATTTTATTATCTTGGTGCCAATTACCATGAAGATAGAAATTTTCATGAACAATTTAAGAATAGGAACATTCTAGGCAAGAATCCTTACTATTTTAGAAATAGGCCTAAGAAGAAGAAAACCCAAAGGAATCAAGAAAAATCAACTTTTGAAGATTTGATGATGGAAAATCAAGTCTTGAGGTCAAGACTTGATAAATTAGAGAAGACCCTAAAAAAATAACAAATAGTATCAAAGGGTCTAGGAAACAAAATCTATGTCAAAATAGACAAGAGTCATCCAAGGGCAAGAAAGGTTTGGGATAAAAACCTAAGTTCAAGGAAAGCATGGTCACCTACCATAGAGTTCCATATAGCTATGGAACTAACTCTAGGTCTAGGGTTCAAGCCAAGGTTACAAGGGAAGTTATCCCTAGCATTGACCTTGAGAAGACTAACATGACTAAGATTTTTAAGAAGCCTAAGAAAGTCATTAAAAAGGTTACAAGAGAGGTTATCCTTAGAGTTGACCATGAGAAGAATAGTGTGACTAAAGCTTCTAAGAAGCCTATAAAAGTCATTAAGGAGGTTTCTAGGGAAGTTATCCATAGTGAGTACCTAGGACACCTAAATTTGGAAGGGTAGTTAACCCAACCATTGTGAAGTTAGCACTTTAGGGCATTTTCAAGGTATTGTAATATCTTAAAAATGAGAAGTTCAACACTTACTCTTGATGAGAGTAAAGTGTGCCAATATAATTTGAGGTTTTGAGATTAATCTAATTGGCACAAATAGGATAGAATTCAAAGAAATGTCAAGTTGGGATTTTGGTATTTTCTTAGGAGATAAAGGCAACTTAGGATTATTTTACCTTAGCAATTAGTTGATGGAACCTAGATAGCACATCTAGGTATTTCTCTTTATGCTAAAATTATCATGATTTGTTTGCCCTATCATATGTCATGACATCATTTTATACATTTATATTATTATGAAAAATAATACATGTCATGTTATACATGCATCATATAGGATGATAGTTTTTCTTTTTGAAAATATTCATTTGATATATGTCATGATCATTATCATGTATTATTTAAATTTCTTGAAGCTAAGGACAAATGACATCAATTGACATCCTAGGTTGAATGATCAAAATTTAAATGCCAAGTTAGAAAAGCATGTTCCCTTAGTTTAGGGAAAACCTATTTTACATCTCACAAAAACTATAAGGATGACTTTTATGTGTATTGAAATACATTAGATACAAGTGAGATGTTAGGAAGATGAACAAAACTCAAAATATTGATTTAGTGCATCTATTTGAGTTTTAGGTTCATCAAAACACATAGATTATGTGAAGTACAATCATGGGAAAAGCTTATGTACAAGTTATGTGCACCTAGCCCAAAGATCATGGTTGGAAATTAATTTTTAAAAATATTTCAAAATCATTTTGGAAAACTTTGGTGAAGTCTATCTTTTGATAGGAATCACCATTGATTAAGCAGATACAAAAGAGAGTGAAACATTGAAGTTTTCAATGATTTCCAATTTTGTGTCAATCCTTGAAAATGGGAGTTATTTTCTTAGAATTTTTTTCCTGATAGTATATGATATAAATAATGTATACGTGAAATTTCATGATTTTTAGAATTTCATAGAATTATTTAGGAATTTTTAAATTTTCATCTGAAATTAACATTTGGAAATCAAAAACTCCAATCGATTAAGCATTGTTGTCAATCAATTGGAGGTGAATTTTCGTGAGCACAGAAGCTCACGAAATCTATCAGTCGATCAATTGGATGTGGCATAATTGATTGTAACCCAACTCTAATCGATTAGCATAGCAGGAATCGATTGGTATCTGAAACCAATCAATTGGCAATGCTGATTTTCTGCTGAAATATCTTATTTCAGCTGATTAAGCCACGATTAGTCAAATTTAACTATCTCTAACCCTATGAAATACTTGGACAAGTATATAAGAGTAATTTTTTTGATGAATATAAGAAAGGAATGGTTAAAGAGGACTAATTTAGAATTAAG
>JBBUKS010505714.1:0-13900 GCA_038050645.1 Hedychium gardnerianum | reverse complement strand
TGGCACCAATACAAAGTAAGTATAATAACCAAAACATGCCTTTATTAATACAAGAATATGATACATTGAGTCCTTTCATCAACCATCACATGATTGGCTCTAGGGCTTCTACTAACACTTAACTCAATATCAGGTCCTCCAGACCTATCGAATCCTCCTGCTATATGTCAGGTCCTCTTGACCCATCTGGACTTTCTACCTAGTTCCATGATTTGCTGACCCTTCCCTAGTATCAGATCCTCCAGACCTACTAGGGCTTTCAGAGTTGAGATCATGCACACTGGATTTAGTTCATCAGATAATAATAAGACTTAACTTTGAACCTTTGACAACATCAAAACATAGGTTTGATTATGGTACTCTCTGCACCAACAAATCTCTTGCATTCTAGGGTTAGGGAGTATCTATAATGTGATTGATGATGTATGAACTATAGATATATCAATTTCCTATTTCTTTGAAATGTTACCTCTTATGTTATATGTGTTGTGCATTGTACATGTTTGACGAAATGTGTATGTGAATGATGCATGTAGATTTAGGGTGTTTGCTTCTATGTTAAGGTTGTTATTAGACTAGATAATCGAGAGATCTTTAGTGACAAAGGATTCTCATTCAACCAAATTTTTATGCCCTTAGTGACAAAGGACATCGACACTAACCCACTTTCTAGAGTTACAAGACCTTGAGGAACTAACCTTAGCTACATAGGAGTAGTATGGAGAATTAGGAGATGAACATATTATAGGGACATTATCTAGCATCATAGTGAAATCAAAACCCTAAAATCGCTTCCTAAACCAACCTTCACAACTCACTTCCCTCTCTTCTTGGACCTTAACTTCTCTCTCTCTTTCTTTCTCATTCTAGTTTACAAGCCTTCACACAATTTCGATTAGTCTAGTTACTTGCTTCACAAACTCACCAATACATTAATCCACAATCCCTATGGGATCAATATCTTTTATTATTGACGATGTAACCGTGCACTTGTGGTTTCGTTAACATCTCCCCTCTACATGATGACCAATTCTTCACATCCATATGCATACATTTCACACACACATTCAATCAAACATAAATAAGGCATAACACACATGAAGCAAGTCATAAACACTTCATAGAATAAGGAAATTGGAAAATCCAAAGTTAATACATC
Source organism: Hedychium gardnerianum (assembly GCA_038050645.1). Taxonomy (NCBI): domain Eukaryota; kingdom Viridiplantae; phylum Streptophyta; class Magnoliopsida; order Zingiberales; family Zingiberaceae; genus Hedychium; species Hedychium gardnerianum. Next base: position 12,741 of record JBBUKS010505714.1, on the reverse strand, counting down.
AACATCACATCACAATTACTCTTTAAATCCTAGAATCTAGGAAATCTACTTCATAGCAAGGAGAGAACAAATCGAAGGCATGAAAAGAAGCATTCTTACAATCCAAACAAAGAATAGAGCGGAAGAGATGCTTATCAATATTTTGTCGGTCTTCTTGGATGAATTCTTTGCTCTGGAGGTGGACGAATCATTGAAATCGGTTTGGAAATGGACCTCGTAGGTTCCCTTGAAGGAGAAACCTTTCCTCCCTTGAAAAAGAGATCTTGAGGTCTTTTTATAGGCTCCAAGGTCATGTTACATCGCCACACGACTGTGCATATGAGGCACGACCGTGTCTATGAGGCATGACCATACCGTTGGAGTCTCCAGGAAAAAACCACAATAGTGCCCCTTGGGCACGGCGTGGCCGTGGCCAACAAGCTAAAGGGAGACACGATCATGCCTTTTGGCATGACCTAGCCATGGGATCTTCTGGATTTTGTTGGTGGCACAGTTGGAAGAAGCATGGCCATGCCTTTTGGCATGGCCTGGTCATTGTTGTTGCTGGAATTCTTTGAGTCCATGGCTAGAAGAAGACACGGCCTGGCCGTGGGGGTTTCTGGAAATGCTGAGTGTAGTTTCTAAAGATGTACGGTCATGCCTAGGAGGCACGGCTTGCCTGTGGGAGGTGCTATGGGAATTGGCTGATGAAACACGACCGTACCTGTGAGGCACGACTTGCTTAGCTTGAGATGGCACAATCGTACCTTGAAGAGGCACAGCCATGTTTACTGGTGTTGCTCCCCAAGCTTGCTCTAATATTCATTTTAGCTCCAAATAACATTCTTTCAATGAAAATACAAAGAGAGCAGATCTCCGAACTAAAGAAATAAAAGCATGACAATAATATGGGATATGATGCGATAATGTAAAATATATTCAATGAAATACAAATATATGTGCAACAAATAACGCCTAAAAGCATATATAATCTATGCATATCATGAGCTCACTATGTGACATCGGGCAGAATAGTGATTATTCTGTAGCTGAAGTTAGAAAGGAATCGTGGAGAAAAATAAGGCACGATAAATCGACAAACAAAGAGAAATCGTCATATTTTGGTATTACCGAAAAAAGAGTTTTATTCAATAACAAAAGAATCTCTAACATCAACTAAACAGATGCTTATATAGAAACAAAACCTTAACTTGTAAAAGATGAAAATACCCTTAAATATCAAAAACAATCCAAAAATTATCAAAAACACTAAAACAAAATATTCAGAGCATTCGAAAAGATCCTAAATGATATTTTTTAGATTTGAAGCTTAGGTGGTTATGGGTTACTCCCAATAACAAATATATATCTTTGAACGATCTTCGATTCACATCGAAGATCATCTTGTTTTGACACCCGAGTCAAAAGTTATGGCCCATTGAAGCTCGACTCCTCCTGCGTCAGTCCTGCATCATATGCAAGATAAACAAATTTTAACTAATATCCACGTTATAGTAGCTTTGATCAAAGTTGCTACAATATAATGTTTACCATAGAATTTTTAAAAATGTCACTATATGGTGTAGATCTTATATATTAGTGCAATCGACCTCTAGTCAAGGTTGATCAAGTTCGAATTGACTCAAGTTGAGTTGAGTTTTGATATTTGAGTAATATGTAGGTGGTAAAGTGAGACATCGAGTAGGTTAAGGTTGAATGAATATTTGATGATGTCAGAAGTTCAATTTGGAATTAGCATGAGGCGAGAAAAGTCCATGTGGGTTACGATTGACCGGACACCTAGTGAACAGAAGACCAACAACAAGTTGGCACGAAGATGAGAAGTCTAATTGGGTCACGGTTGACCGGACATTTGGCGGTCAGAAGTCCAATAGGGAGTTGACATGAGAAGGGAAGTCCAAGAGGGTCATTGAAGACTAGACACTTGGCATGAGAAGTAAAGTCCAAGTGAGTCATGAAGGATCAGACACTTAGCATGATAAGCAAAGTCCAAGTGGGTCATGGAGGACCCGACACTTGGTGATGATAGAAGTCCTGGCAGATCAAGGTTGATTGGATGTCACATAATGATGAAGTCTCAATAAATCAAGATTGACTTAATGTTAGGCAACGGAAAGTTTCGGTCAAGATTGACCGAATGTTGAGAAAAAGAAGTCATGGTATGCTAAGGTCAACTAGATACCACGCAAGATGAGAATTCAACTTGGTAAGGTTGAAATAGGAGTATTAGTCAATTGATAGAGTATATCAATTGACTGATGGACTCTAAACCTCGAAATTAAGATTTTGAGATGTTTTTAGGATTTGCTACAATAACTAGTGTTTCTGTTATAGTAACTAGGGTTTCTACAGTGTCAAGGTTTACTACAAATCCTAAACCCTAAAATTCAAGGTTGCTATAGTAATTTTAGGGTTTGCTATTGTGACTTTAGGGTTTTCTATAGTTATCAGATTTAGGGTTTCTACTAAAGTAGCTAATTGATTGATGGCTTCCAGCAATCGATTAGTGACACTATAGCAGCGAACAAAAGCTTCTCGAATTGATTGCCCAGTTCGACTGGTAGAAAGTAATCAATTAGTGAGTCTCACCAATCGATTAGTAAGGTAAAAAAGAGTCATTTTGCATATTTAAGTGGTCAGATTCGATGACAATCAATTGGTGAAGCCTAGTAATTGATTGTTAGGCAAAAATCAGCCTGAATAGTAGCCTCATAAAGAGGATTTTGAGAAGGATTCTCAGTGTCGATTCTTAAAAGGTTAGAGGTGAAGTGCTAATGTATTTTCAACCATCAAGAGTCATTCTAAAGTGACTAGCAAGCATCCAAGCAAAGTTTCTCAATTGTAAAGTGTTTTTGATTTCATTTCCATTTGTATTTTGTATTGCTTGTATTTTCTTATAACAACAAGTGTCATAAGAGGATTCTCTACCTTCGGAAGGTTTTCGAGAAAGAGAATGTTTAGTGGAGGTAAATCGCTAGGACTATGCCTTAGATTAGTCGCCTTAAGAAGTGGATACTAAGTAAAACCAATGTGTTGTGCATGTGGCATCAAGGTTGATTCAAGTTTTTTGTTGCACATTCAAACGACGTGCACGTAATCGAGACGAAGCGATCAGAGCTATTTACCCCCCCCCCCTCTAGCTCTCACATGTCCTAACAAGTAATATTAGAGCAATGTCGCTCTTCATCGGACTAATTGTCAGAAAGAGCATAAAGCTAGAGGAAGAAGAAGAAGGCGTGATTTTGAACTCTTTGATAGCAACAAGTCATCAGACTGACAACCGGAAGAAGCCAACACAAAAAGGGAGCTTCGATTTTGGGATGGATTCAGATATGACATCCGAGTACATCCACCGTTCAGATTAGGAGGATTTGAGCATTGGAAGTCAAGGATGGAAAACTTCTTCATGATATATATAGAGCAATAGTTTGCTCTAATAGAAGGATTTAAAGCTCTGAGAGATAAAAATAAAAACTTCTTCAGAGGAGTAAATAGACTAAGGAGCAAGTTCAAAAATTGGAGACAAATGAAAAGATAACTAAATTATTAACAAATATTTTATCTAATGATGTCTTATGCAAGATATGTTAATATCGGGATGCAAAAGATCTATGGAACAAGCTTGCAGAACTTTATGAAGATCCAACCTCAATGCAAAGTGAAGACGAACCCAAGGAAGAAGACTCATTGACACTAGAGCAAGAGGACTCGAAGGTTAAGAGATGTTTAATATTTGATATGGAAGATGAAGAAGTATCCAGCTCAAGGTTGAGGAGGAACGTAGGCCATTGACATTGAAACAAGAAGAACTCTCGACATTTGAAGCCAATGAGGATGATTATGCCACCTCTATGAGCGGAGATAGCTCAACTCATAAAAGTATAACAATTTTTATTGTTAAAAATAAAGATCATATCATTTACTTCGAGTGTAAGGAAAAATGACACTACAAGAGCAAGTATCATAAATTGATGAAGAAAAAGACTAAGTTAGCACTCAAGGCGAGGGAGAAGCCAAAGGAAGCCGGAACCTTGATACGAAAGGCAAAGAGCACATTATGTGCTTCACATGTAACCAAAATGGATATTATCGAAACCAATATCCAAAAGAGAGGCTTTAAGGAAAAGACAAGGGAGGAAGCTCAAACTTAGGGGGGGGGCTTCAAAGGTATTATTTCATAATGCAATTTTCCTATATCATGAAAACAAGCATGCTAGAAAGAAGCTTCATAATTTTAGTGTTTATTATTATGATAATAGAAAGCATGATTTATCATGATAATTCTAAGGACAAATTTAGGTCATATCATACTAGAACAACTCTACCTAAGGATAGAAAGATTGACAATAATCTAGGCAAGATCCCTAAGCAATTTAGATATATGCATAGAAAAAGGAAAATTCAAGGCAATCATGAAAAATTAATAATAAATGCCCTAGAGGTTGAAAATTAAGTTTTGAGGTCAAAACTTGATCAATTAGAAAAGATCGTTAAGAAAATAATGAATGAGGTTAAAGGGTCCAAGAAGCAAAACCTAGGTTTAGGTAGACAAGAGCTATCTAAGGGCAAGAAAGGGTTGTGATACAAACCTAAGTCCAAGGAAAGTATGACTCCATACCATAGAGTTTCATATAACTATGGAACTAATCTTAGGTATAGGAGTGAAGTCAGGGTTACAACGGTGACCATCCCTAGAGTTGACTTTGATGAGATTATAATGACTAAGGTTTTTAAGAAGTTTAGAAAAGTTATTAGGAAAGTATCTATGAAAGTTATCCCTAGTGAATACCTAGTACATCCAAGGAGCTCCAATAGGTATTGGGTTCCTAAGAGTATGATCTCTTTACACAAAATGAGTATATGGTGTGTTAGCCCAAATTGGAAGGGTAGTTAACCCAACCATAGTAAAGTTGATATTTTAGGAATTTTTCACATTTTGTGATATCTTGAGAATAAAGATTCAAATCTTATCTTGGAAGATTTCTATAGTGTGCCATTAAAAATTGAGTTCTTAAATTGATCAAAATTGGCACGATAGGATAGAATTCAAAAGTGTGTCAAATTGGGGGTTTTGGCACATTCAAGGGAGATAGGTCACTTATGTCAAATCATGTATTTGGCATAGTGATTAGTTGATAACACTTAGATAGAAAATCTAAGTATTTTTTATGTCATAATTATCATGTGTTATGTGTCATATCACATGTCATGACATCATGACATACATAAATATTACATCTTGTCGTGATATTTGATACATGTTATGTCATACATGTATCATTAGGTTATGATAGTTTTTCTTTTAAAAGTATGCAGTTGATGTATGTTATGTGCATAGATTATATATACTTTTATGCATTGTTTGACGCACATTTTTCTTATATTCATTGATAGTAATCTACATTATCGTACCCTATTTTATTATATCATCATGCTTTCACCCTATGTTGTTCAAAAATATGCTCTTTGCGTGTTTTCATTGACAGGACGCTATTTGGAGTAAAAATGAACATTATGCAGCTTTAAAAGAAAATCAACAAACATGGTCGTGCCCCTGGGTACGGACGTGTTCTTCAAGATGATATGGTCATGTCTTCAAAAGACACGGTCGTGTCTCCCAGGAGCCAGCCAAAGTCGTGCCTAGAAGAACTTATGCTAGGGTCATGCCAGGAGGGCACGACAGTGTCTCTGCCCCAGCAAAACTCATGTCAGGGTCATGCCAGGAGGACATGACCATGCTTCAAAGGAAGAGTAGAGTCATCTTCACATTAGGGTCATGCCCAAAGGCATGACCATGTACCAAGGTCAGGGCTTTACACGGCTAGGTTATGCTTGAGAGGAACAATCGTACCTCACCTGTTGAAAGACAACACGACCTAGTCATGCCTGAGAGGCACAGCCCGATCATGTCTGAGAGGCACGACCCAGTCATGCCTGAGAGGCACGATCGTGCCTCATCCTATGCCTCTCACACGGCATAGTTGTGCCTGAGAGGCACAACCGTACCTTAGCCTTCGACCTATACATGGCATGGCCATGTCTAAGGGCACAGTCTTGCGACTGGAAAAGCAGGGCTTGTGCCCTTACCTATTAAAGGAGTCTTCTTTCCCTTTTCAAGGGAGAAGGATTTTTCCCCTCTTGGGAATCTACAAGGTCCGGAGCCATCACCATATTTTGAAGTTCTACCGACGATCCAAGGCTGATTTCTCCATTCCCTCCATCATCCAAGCTAGGAGATGACTCCCAAAGTCCCAAACCACAATCGGCTAAGCTTTCTCTTCTCCTTTCTTTGGATTTGAGTAGTAGAATGTTTTATTCATTGTCTTTGGATTTAATCTCCTTGTTTATGGAGTAGATACTCTTGATTCTAGGATTAGGAAGTAATTATAATGTGTGATTGATGTATGAACTATTAATATGTCATTTCCTTGTTTCAATGAAATGCTTACTTCTTGTGATATGTGTGTTATGCCTTGTACATGTTTGACTAAATATATATGTGAGTAATGCATGTAGATGTAAAGAATTTGTTCCTGTTTTAAGATTATTTCTAGGCTAGATAATTGGGAGATCTTTAGTGACAGAGGATACCCATGCAACCGAACTTACTATACCCTTAGTGACAAAGGGTATCGATTATTAATCACTTACTGAGATAATGACCTTGAAATAGAGACTAATCCTTTACTACATAGGTATAAGTATGGAGAATAAGGAGATGAACATATTCTAGGGATATTATCTAGCATTATAGTGAAATGAAAGCCTAGAATCTTCCCACAAACCTTCTCAACTTTCTTAACCCTCTCAACCTTTCTCAATTCTCTAGCAACCAATACTCTCTCACACACACTCTCTCTCTGGTTCACAAGCTTTCACACAATTCGATAATCTAGATATTTTGCTTCATAGACTCACTAGTGATTAAACCTCAATCCCTATAGATTCGATACTTTTTATTACTAACGACATAACCGCCCTCTTGCGGTGACGTAGTAAATTTTTGGCGTCGTTGCCAAGGACTGTAGTGATTAACACTAGTCAATAAGTGATTTAGTTACTCTAGACACTTTTTTTTGTGTTAATAAAATTTTGCATTTCATTTACTTGTGAATAGCTTTGTTTTTCAATACACATAGATAAAAAATACTGCACTTTTGTTTTCTTTTATTTTGAAATAAGTTGTTCATCATGGTACATAGGCCTCTAAAAGACTATGCTGCCCCCAAGTCCGGAAGAGAGTCGAGTCCTATTGTACCTTCATAGATTCATGCTCTCAATTTTATGCTTGATCCAACATTTATTTCTAAAATTCAAGAAAATTAATTTGGCGGGTTAAACTCTGAAAATCCTTATCTACATCTTATAGAATTCTACAAATATTGTGATACATTGAAATATGAGGGGGTTTCTACAAATGCTATTTTGTTACTGACCTTTCCCTTTAGCCTTAGAGGCACAGCTAGAACTTGGTTAAATACTCTGCGACCTAAAAGTATCATGACCTAGGAAGGATCAGAGCAAAGATTTTTGAACAAGTATTTTCCCCCAAGTAAGGTAACTTGTTTAAGAAATCAAATTATGAACTTTGAGCAAAGGGATGGAGAGTCACTATGCCAAGCATGGGATAAATACCTGGTTCTGCTATAGCAATATCCACATCACAGGCTAGAGGAGTGGTTGATTATCCACATATTCTATATTGGGTTGTCCTTTTTAAATAAGACTCAGTTGGATTTAGCTGTAGGAGGCTCTCTGATGAACAAAAGTCTGACTGAAGCATATGTTTTGATTGATAGGGTAGTCACGAACCTTAATGAATGGTCAGGAGAAGGTTTGACAACTCTCTCACTAAAAATCCCTGAGATGCAAAGTAAGGAGATAAACTTAGACGCTAAAAAATAATTATGTCAAATGAGCAGTGAAAATAAAAACTTTGAGCAATAAGATGACAAAGTGAAAAAATCGCCCCCTTGGTGTAGTGGACCTCTGAAACAAATGATAGACGGATTGACTGCCTCAATTGAAACAAATCTTGATAGTTATTTTGAAGAAACTATTTGGAAAGAGGGAGAGGTTCTTGAAGAAGTGCTCCAGTACACACTAGAAGACCCTCTAAAGGTGAACTTATTTACGGGAAGACAGGAATTCAAGATGATCAGTCTAAAGAAATGGTGGAAAGATTCAATGAAGTTTCTGGCTTAACCCCAGAATATGAGAAGATTAAGGCACTTGAACAAGGCCCGATTATACCTGAAGTTATGACACCTCAAGTAGAGCTTAAACCTCTGCCTTCCAATCTTATATATGAATTTCTTGGGCCAAATTCTACATTTTCGATGATTGTCAATGCAAATCTAGATGAATTGGAGACAAGGAAATTGATGAGAGAGTTAAGCTTGTATAGGAAAGTAATTGGATATACCATCGATGACATCAAAGGAATTAACCCATCAATGTGCATGCATAGAATTTTGCTTGAAGATGACTATAAATGCTCAATCGAGCTTTAGAAAAGACTAAATCCTAATATGAAAGAGGTAATCAGAAGAGAAGTACTCAAGCTGCTGAATACGAGGATAATTTATCCTATCTCTGATAGTGAATGGGTAAACTTAGTGCATGTAGTTCCAAAGAAATGAGTGATGGCAATGGTTAGAAATAAAAATAATGAGTTGATCCCAATTAGGACAGTTACCGGATAGCGAATGTGTATTGATTATCAGACGTTAAACAAAGAGACTAGAAAGGATCATTTCCCTCTTCCCTTCATTGATCAAATGCTTGAGAGGTTGGCTAAGCACTCATATTTCCACTACTTGGATGGGTATTTTGGGTTTTATCAAATCCCTATACACCCTCATGATCAGGAGAAGACCACTTTCACATGCCCATATGGAACCTTCGCATATAGACAAATGCCCTTTGGCCTTTGTAATGCTCCGACTACTTTTTGTGATGTATGATTGTTGTTTTCTCATACTTGATAGAAGACATAATGGAGGTTTTTATGGATGACTTTTCGGTGTATGGAACGAACTTCGACACATGCCTATCGAATCTTTCAAGAGTCCTACAAAGATGCGAAGAGGTAAATCTGGTCCTAAATTGGGAAAAATGACACTTTATAGTCAAAGAAGGAATTGTTTTGGGTCATAAAATCTCTAAACGGGGAATTAAGGTTGATAAGGCAAAGGTTGAAGCAATTGAGAAACTTTCCCCACCAATCAATGTGAAGGGTATAAGAAGCTTCTTAGGCCATGTAGGATTCTATCAACCTTTTATAAAAGACTTTTCCAAAATCTCTAAACGTTGACAAATCTACTGTTAAAATATGTAGAATTCCATTTTGACAAAAATTGCTTAGAGGCCTTCAACAAGATCAAAAGTGCTCTCATAACTGCTCCCATAATCCAAGCACCAGATTGAGGACTTCCCTTTGAGATCATGTGTGACGCTAGCGATTTTGCTGTAGGGGCAGTATTAGGACAAAGAAAGGATAAGAAATTGCATGCTATCCATTATGCTAGCAAGACCTTAGATGATGCCCAAATAAATTATGCCACTACTAAAAAGGAATTATTGGCAGTCATCTTTGTATTTGACAAATTCAGATCATATTTGGTAGGGTCATAGGTGATAGTCTATACAGATCATGCAGCCATTCGATATCTGCTAAGCAAGAAAGATGCTAAACCACGACTCATCAAATGGATACTGCTCCTTCAGGAAGTTGATTTAGAGATCAGATATAAGAAAGGTGTAAAAAATGTGATAGCAGACCATTTATCTAAGATATACCAAGATAGGGAAGGAAAAGTTGGGTACGATTTACCCATTAACGACTTTTTTTTTCATATGAGCATCTCTTATCTCTCTCTAGGAATGCCGATTTTGCAAACTATCTTGCCAGTGGGGTTCTTTCGTTAAATCTTACTGCCCAATAGAAAAAGAAAAACTTCGCTAATGTCAAATATTATGTATGGGATGAACCCCTCCCCTACAAGAAGTGTGGTGATGTAATCTACCAAAGATGCATGCCTTAGGATGATACAAAGGAAACTTTATATCAGTATCACTCCTCATCTTATGGTGGACACCTAGGAGCTGAAAAAACGACAACCAAAATTTTGCAAGATGGATTTGTTTGGCCCCATCTGTGTAAAGATACCCGAGAATACGTTCTATCTTGTGATCGTTGTTAGAAAACAGGTAATATTACCAAGTGACATGAGATGCCTTTGAACTGTTTTCTTGAAGTCGAGCTATTTGATGTATGGGGAATAGACTTCATGGGGCCATTTCCTTCATCATGTGGAAATAACTACATCCTAGTTGTAGTAGACTATGTGTCTAAATGGGTGGAGGCAATAGTTTCCCCTACTTGTGATGCTAGGATAGTTATCAATATATTCAAAAAGATAATATTTCCTCGATTTGGAGTTCCCAGAGCGATCATAAGTGATGGAGGATCCCATTTCATCGAAAAGCAATTTGAAACCCTACTCAAGAAATATGGGGTGAACCACAAAATTGCAACATCATATCATCCACAGATAAGTGAGCAAGTAGAAATTTTGAACAGAGAGATCAAAAGTATATTGGAGAAGATAGTATCTACAACAAGGAAGGATCAGTCTCTAAAGTTAGATAATGCTTTATGGGCCTATTGAATTGCCTATAAGACCCCCATTGGAATGACATCATTTCGATTAGTCTATGGGAAACCTTGCCATCTTCCGATAGCGTTGGAGCATAAGGCATATTGGGCAATACAAAAACTCAATTTTGATTTGAAGTCAGCCAAAGAGAAAAGAAAACTACAACTTAATGAACTATATGAGTTAAGAATGAACACCTATGAGCACGCAAAATCTTATAAGGAGAGAATAAAGAAATGGCACGATAGACACATTATGAGGTGAGAATTCCAAGAAGGGGATCTTGTTTTGCTATTCAATTCTAAATTAAAACTTTTTCCTAAAAAGCTAAGATCATGATGGACGGGACCCTATAGGATTCAAAAAGTATACCCTTATGGAGTAGTCGATATTTGAAACAAGGAATCGGGATCTAGCAAGGTGAATGGGAAGTGATTAAAGAGATATTTCTTGGGAATGAAAATTGAGGAAGATGAAAGACTTTACTTTTCTGAACCCCATCCCCCAGAAGTCAGGGGTCAAGCTCATGACCTTAAATGAGCGCTTCTTGGGAGGCAACCCAAGAGTTCACTTTAGATGTAGTTTTTAGTTTCTTCATTTTTATCTTTCTTTGAGTTTTATTCTCTATTTTTATTTTCTTTTGTAGGTTTATCGGCCCACACGAGCTGGTCGTGGAGTTTCCACGGGCGTGGAGGGCCAATGGAGGGAGAAGAAGCTAAGGCAGGGTCTTAGGAGAAGAATCAGGACCTGTGGGGTTTTCCCCACACGGTCGTGTTCGTCAACACATGGTCATGCTCCCCCATCAGCAAGAGTCAAGCACCAACCGTGTCCCTCAATACACTGTCATGCCCCTCGAACAGCAGCTTCTCAAGCCTAGGTCATGCCCAGAGGCACGACCGTGCCCCTGGTTCAGCGAGAGCTCAAGCCACGACCATGTTTTTCACACACGACCATGCCCCTTCTCTTCCCCTTCCAAAAAAAAACTCAAACCATGGTCATGTTTTTCCCACACAATCGTGTGGCGGACCCGTGGGTATTAAAACCCTAGGGCACTGACATGTACTATAACACACGATCATGCCGCCACAAGCCTCTTCCCCTTTCCCTTTCTTCTTCCACCTCCATCAAGCCCTTCTTCCACTCTTACTCTCTCATTTACATCTCACCTCTCAACAATCTCTCATCCTCACCCCTCTCTTCTTTAGAAAGGGAACATTTTCTCCTTCTTCCTCAATCATCTCCACTAGAGTCCCTCAAGATGTTGAAACATCTTTAAAAAAAATTGTCTCACAAAAAGAAGGTGCATCCAGAAGCAAGGGAAAGGGCAAAGAAAAGCTCGCATTCGAGGATGAACAAAAGGCACGCTTCAAAGGTATTGATAGCAACTTCGGTATTCTCTTTGAAAATGATGAACAAAAATATCATTTTGATTCTTTGAAAAATCGCTCTATTACTTGCATGGAATATGTAGACTATGATATTTTGGATGCTTTAGGTTTCACAAATGATGTTAAATGGTTATTTAGTAGAATAAGATGGAATGACATTATGAAAATGAATTACCCAGCGTATCTAAGAATCATTTTGGAAATTTCAAGTTCTATCAATTTCTAATACACTAACCATGGGACAGAAGAAGTTTCATTTTAGTTGTTCAACGACAACCATTATTGGACACTTGACGATTTCAATCCATGTTTTGATTTTCCATGTGAGGGAACGTGAGAAACCCCAAGGAGTTTTAAAAATTCAGAAGTCATTTTATACCGGCCATCTCTAGGGCTACATGCATTGTCAACCGAATTTTTCGTTACATTGATTTAGCAATGAGACATATAGTTTTTGGACAAAGTGAAAATGAAGGGACTATGTGTAAATGTGAATTATTTTATCTATGGGCCATGATTGAGAATATTAATGTCAATATAGGATTTTATTTTGTAAAACACCTAATGAGGCTAGGAAGATCTTCTTTCACTAGTCCGACCATTTTGGGAGGGTTGCTTACTCGTATAGTGATTGTTTTAGGTTGTGACTTAGAAGGGTTAGAAATGGTGGAAAATACCCCCGGGATCAATAT
>JBBUKS010505686.1:0-13901 GCA_038050645.1 Hedychium gardnerianum | reverse complement strand
TGTGCCACCCGATTCAATCGTTGGATATAATCTTTGAGCACCTCCTTGGGTCCCTTCCTGAAGGATAATAAGTTTAGGGGCATCATGTGATGCCTCCTACTACTAGCAAAGTGTTGCAGGAAAGTCTTTCGGAATTCTTTGAAGGAACGAATGGAGCCCGAGAGAAGCCTATTGAACTACCTCTAGGTCGGGCCAGACAAAGTGGTTAAAAACACCCTGCACTTGATGTCGTCAATGTATTGATGAAGCATGGAGGCATTTTCGAATTTGCCCAAGTGATCTTCTGGGTTTGTAGTGCCCGTATACTCAGTCGTCTGTAATGATCGAAAATGATGAGATAGTACCTCCTCTAGAACATTTTTAGAGAACAGGACAGCCGGAAATTTCTCCTCCTCTGTGACCGCTCTCCCGACCGTCGCTTTCCCCGCTTAGGATCACGGAGTGGCGTCACTGAAGCGGCCGACCCTGCGAACGGCTCTCCCCGAGTGGCAACGGCAACGAGGGTCGCTGCCTGAGTCGAAAAGAGCTCAGTTGGTTGTATTGATCTTCGAACGGGAACCGCAGATATCTCTTCTGAACCAGTTGGTAATTTGAAGGGCGAAGGGTTCGTCGAGAGCTGTTTTTGAACTTCATCGTGTACTTTGGCGGCCACCAGCTGGTCGAAGTCTTCTCAAGTCATGGTTATCATCTGGTTTCTGTCAGTGTCATCCATCTCGGCGTCTCCGTGCGGGTATAGAGTTTCCCACAAATGACGCCAATTTGATCCCGTCGGAGAATCATGTCAACGGATGAACCACTCGCGAACCTCTGGGTCATGTCACGGGAGCTTCGAGTAGGACGGACGGAGGTGCCCCACTGTTCCTGAGGGGACAATAAAAGAGACCTAGGGGTCTGTAGGATTGCCAGGGGTGATTTCGGTAGAGTCCCTCCGACGCTCAAGTCAGTAGAATACGGTGGAGCCTGGAAACAGTATCGGTAAAAGAGAGTTTTTTTCATACCTTCTTGTGATAAGGGAGGGATGCTTTTATACTTTGTTTCTACCGCCTTTTCTCTGTGCAGCCTTAATGGCAGGGGTATGGAGAGGATTGTACGTTGGTGAGAGCTACGTCTCATCGTGTCTTTTGCATATTTTATATGTACAGCAGGAGTAGGGCATGTGCTCCACAAGACCTCCTTTGGTCTAGTATTTTTCTTGTTCCCTGATAATGGGCTTGGGCCTTGAATTACTTGGGCTTTACCCCCCTCAGGGGTTAAGGAACCTGAATACTATTCTCTTGGACTCAATCGGGGCGCCCGATTGAAGAAAGACCCTGATTGGAGATAACCTCGAGCGATGCTTTTCCCGGTTGATAGAGAGGGTCGCAATCGAGGTGCCCGATTGAAGATGACTCTGATTGGAAATAACCCCGAGCGATACTTTTCCCAGTTGATAGAGAGGGTCGCAATCGAGGCGCCCGATTAAAGATTACCCCGATTGGAGATAATTCCGAGCGATATTTTTCCCGGTTGATAGAGAGGGTCGCAATCGAGACGTCCGATTGAAGATGACCCTGAGCGATGCTTTTCTCGGTTGATATAGAGGGTCGCAATCGAGGTGCTTGATTGAAGATGACCCTGATTGAAGATAAATTCTGAGCACCTATTATTGACACGTGATCTATTAATTATGAATCCCGAAGACTTACTTTGATCCCGCATTATCAAACATAAGAAACGCAGCCAAAACTCTCCTATAGGTAATTTCTGATCATAATGTTGACCGTTCAGATCTTGCCTATTTTCAAGTACAGCTTCAATCAAGGATGGAAGTCATCGAAACACGATAACTCTCATTCCTCCGAGAAGACTTAGCTGGTGCTAAAATCAGCCTGTCCTATTCTTCATAATTTTATCGATGGTATTGAAACTTCCTTTAAAAAAAAAAACACTATTCTTCATAGTTTCATCGATGGTATCGAAGAAAATTGCTAATCTTGAGATTATCATCACTGGAATTGAAGAGCGCATCAACCAAATTAAAGATATCCGATGCGGCAGAAATTTATCATCTCATTTGAGATCATTAACGAAAATTTTGAGATTGCTGAAGTGACTTCCTTCTTCGTGATAGACTTTCCAAGGAATAACATGAGCTTAAAGGATTCATCGAGAATTGTTTTGGCGAGATCCTTTGATGTCTAAATCAACATAATGTCCCGAATAATATCGTAGAAACAAAAAAAATTAATAATAAAAGAACGAGTCAGAGAGAGCCAACCCCTTTGATGGATCATATGTTTGATAAGCATAATTTAAAATTAAAAAAAAGGATAAAAATGTATTATAAACTATTATAGCATTGCACTATAAAATTTATATCAATTACTAAACGAAAGTATACAATTGCTTAACACGTGTAATAGGACTTTTCCAAAACGGTCAGTAGTATTTATCGATATATCCGGTCAACTGGTGACGTGTCGAGAAAATAATTGTAATGAATTGAACATTTAAAGAAAACTTAAATAAAAATAAAATACTGAATAAACTTTTTTAAATTTCTTCATAAATTTATTTATTAATTGATTATGATCAATAAAATTATGAGTGTATTAAAAAAACTAGATAAAACAAATTTGGAACCATGCGAGGAGAGAGAGTTCGGATGCGGAGGTAATTATAATCAAGACGGGGTCAATAATATTATAGTGATTACAAAATAAGGATACTCGTGGCTGACTCTCAGTTTCGTATAGCATAATTAAGATTTGGTCAATATGAACTCCACGTGGTGGATCATCTTCGACCATTCGAGCCGACCGATCAAGTTGATCCGGCCTAGTCGAGCTGATGATCTCCCGATCTGCCAACTTTCTAAGCCCGAGCCTAAGCCTGAGTGAGAGGTACTCCCGAGTGCTCGCTCGAGTCTGAGTGGGATGATCCCGAGCACAGCCAAGCATTGTCGAACACCGCCAAATACCTCGAGCACCATATCTTCCCGGTCACCCAACTGCAAAGCTACCGAGTACCCCGAACACTAGTAGGTGACGCTCGAGCACACATTTTGAGTACCCGACTTCCATATCCACTAAATCGCTTTGAGCTGACATATCGAATGCCGAGCAGCTCCGATCTCCTAACTCATCAACTTGTCGAGTTCGAGTTGTTGACATGCTGATTTCCCAACCTGCCGATCCGAGTTCTTGACCTCTCGATTTTCCGAACTTCTAGATGCAAAGGGATACGATATGCAAAGGGACATGACAAACGAATGGACACGACGGTTACAAAGAGCATCCCTTGACCTTCTCTCTGAGAGGTATGTTCCTCGAACTTCTCTCCCTATATAAGGTAAGAGAAGGGGATGTTTGGGAGGGGCTTGGACTTCTTATCTCCGTTTTACTCCGTCCTTTCTCCGTTTCTTAGCTGTTTTGGAGATCCCGTGATGAATTAGGCATCGGAGGAATCTTATCATGTTAACTCCTAGTGAGTCATCTGATGTGTATTAATCTATGAAAGAATTGACCACGCTAACCACGTCGAGAAGAAAGCGAGGAAAATGTTTCAACGTCATTGCTTTCTATTTTGGGATGGATCTTTACCGTCGCGTTATCGTGATGAGACTTTTAGATTGGAACTCTTCCTATTATATTCATATTTTTTTAAAAAAATGTGATTAAAATAAAATTTTAATTAGATCCGACAGCGCTTCAAAATCAAAGATTCAATGTTTAAAACAATCGATTCAATAATTTTAAAATCTCAATCATTAACTTGAACTTTTAAAATTGATTATGATTTACGATTTGAAACCATTGATTATAATTTAATTCACGATTCACGACAGTTTAAGATTATTATTTATATTTTATTTTTTAAAAATATGAAAATAAAATAAAATTTAAAACTTGAATTTATTTAAATTGTCTACTTATCCACTTAAGATACAAGAGAATCAAAGCCTTTATTAATTCTTTTTATCAAAATCTTCTATTTCTCATCTGGAAATTGTATTGTTTATTTATTTATTTTTATTTTTAACTTCATCCGATCATTAAGTAGTATTTGAGCTTTTAAAAAAATTCGAGAGCTAAAGTAAATCAAAAAAATGAATTATCTATATGTCTTTTTATACTTAATAGTTTTTTATCTAATATTAATATTATTATATTTTAATATAATTATATATATTATATTAATTATATCTTTTAATTAATTTTATATCTTCGATGATAATCTTTATTATATATATAATTTTATTATTGAATAAATTATATCTCTTTATAAATTTATTATTGATTATATCATGCAAATTAAATTTAATATTAAATAATTAAAAAGATAAAATAAGATCAATAAGCAGAAGTAAGTACGAATGTTAAATGAAATTAATAATTTTAATGTGTTAATGATAATTTTTATATTTAAAATTTTAAAATAAAATGAGTCAATTTATATTTAATTATATCATTAATTAATATCACTAAAATATTATAAATATTATTAAATAAATGATTATTATTAAAAAAACTAACATTTAAAATTTTTAAATAAATATTATTAAATCGATGATTAATCAGTTGAATTAACTATTCAAATCGGCAATTGATCGATGATTCATCGATTCACCTAAGGCCTAATCGATTACAAATTGAATCCGTTAAACTTGATCAATGAGTAATTGAATTCAGGTTCTGAATCAGTCTAAATCAGACCGTAAACTTAATTTTAACTCAACTGAGTATTATATCAAAATCGATAGTTTAGAATCGTCCATTTGACGATTTATCAAATGTTGATGGAATTATTATTATTATTTTAAAAAATATTTAAAAATTATAAATTTATAAAAAATATATATATAAATTTCACTTATTTTCTCTTGGAATTTCTCTCCCTGCACCCTACCGCTTATTCTTCTTTTCCGCGTGGATCGAACACCTCTTTCTCTGAATCAAAGTAGAGGCTTTATTTCTGCCACGAGAGCTATTCTGTTTTTCTTTCTTATTTTCTTAACTTTTATTTACACAGCAAGAACAACTCTGTTCTACCTTTCCTGACGGTCTTTGTGTCGTTGTCGAGAACTAGCCGAAATTACTAACAAAGATCAAGCCCCCGATGACTTCCTCTTCCCTTGATCAGAGGTTTTTCTTCTTCTTTCAATTTGTTGTCCACCTAACCCATTTCAATGCTAATTCGGTTCTTCCAGCGATTTCGCCAGGGATTGGAGGCCTTCTTCAAGCCCTCGACGACTTCCTCTTCTCTCGATCGAAAGGTGCTTCTTTTTCTTCCAATTTCTTGCCCGCCTAACTCATTTCATTGCTAATCCGAGTTCTTATAGCAATTGCGCCGGGATTGGAGGGGCAAAGATGGAGGATCGAAAGCGTTAAGCGCGATTCAAAGGGACTAGTCATAAAATGAAAAAAAAATAAAAATCATCTGATCATGATTAATTTTCGAACTAGAATAGGAACCAGCCCGTTTAATTGGATCAACAGATAATTGGCATGTTAATCCAATTACGGATCGGATCCGAACTAAACTTGACTCGGACCGGATCGAACTATGTAAGATATTTAATCTTTTTTTTGTATGTTCTCCTACCTTCACAGAGCCACCACTATCTAACCAATCTTCCTTCACCGTTGATTAGAGTGAGCAAAAATTTAATTAAATCCAATTTTCGATTATTTTAAAATTTTATTTTTTTATAAAAAAATGATTATATTGGTTAATTCGATTCTATTTTAAAATCACTCGATTAAATCAAATAAATCAAATAAACCGAAATAAAAAAATTAATCGATAAATTTTTAAATAAATGTTGGTAAATGCGAAACGCTCGCCCCCAGCGCCCCCCGTCAGTTCGTCCCAAGATCAACACGGAGGAGATAAATCACGGGGACTAATCTAACTAGCCTGAACAGTGATCAGTATATGAGAGAGGATAGAAACCTGATTACTAGTCAGGATTTAAACTTCAAATCTCATGATAAATGAATTTATAAATCCTTAACTAATCAGTAAATATCTAATAATATCATCATGGTTGAAAAAATCAATTAATTCAATTTTTGAACAAATTAATCGATATTTTATCAGTTAAATTTATTTAATTTTTATTAAAAAATTTAGTCGACTCAATTAATTTGTAAGAAAAGATTTTTTTTTATTTAATTAATTTGATTCGATTCAATTTTAAGTGAATACTTACTTCTATCGTTGTCTAATCATGTCGACGTCAGAAACGCAATGGAAAGCCTCGTTAAAGTATTGCCTGATCGTGACCATTCGGGTCTTATTAATTTTCAATCACAACTTTAAGTGAAGATGGAAGTCATGGAAACAGAACTCCCATTTCTCATAGATGACCTAACTCGTGTTAAAATTAGTCTACCGGAGTTTGAGAACAAAATTGTTGTTCTTTCAATTTTCATAGATACATCTAGGTGTGAAAAATGAATTTGACCCATTAACTTGACTCAAGTCGAATAAAAAAAAAATTAGATTTGGATCGAAGATTTTTGAGTTTGGATCGGATTTAGATTGAGAGTTTTTGGGTTTATTTATATTTGGATTGAATCGGATCGGGTTCGAATTGATCCAGATTGACATTAATTTAGATTTTAAGTTTTTTTGGGATTAAATTAAATTAAATTTTAAAAATTAAGAATTATATATATATATATATATATATATATATGGCATAATATTAATATACAATGATAAAAATATTGAGATAAAAATAAAAAATTATAAAAAAAAATCGAGTTGGGTGGGTTATTTGAGTTGACTGAGTTATTTGGATTTGGATTTAAAATTTTTGAATTGAGTTTGGATCGAATTTGATTTTTTTTTTTTTATAATCGATCTTTAATCCTATCCGAATTCATCCGATCTATTAAATAGATGGAGCGTCCTTCAACAATAGAATAACATTTCAAAGTTTCTCGGAGGAGGCATCGAAGTTTATTTGAACGAAAAAATTATTGATCTTGAGATCCTTATTGCTGGTGTTGATGAACACATTAAATATACACTTAACAAGAAGGATGAGAAGACTGATGGTGCTCGGTGTGGGAGTCGCTAGGCTGTGGTTAAGAATGAGTAAAAAATCGATTAAATTAATCGAATTTAAAAATTGTATATTTTTTTTTTTTTTTTGGAAAAATTGATTAATGCGATTAATTCGGTTCGGATTTGATTTTGAAATTTTTTATTTGATTAAATCGAATAGACCGAATAGATCAAATAAATCAAATTTTTATATCCTAATTTTTAAATCAAAAACTGAATTTTTATAAAATCGAATCGAATTTTAGGCCATAATTAAAAACATTCGATTAAATCAATATTTTTTAGATTTGATTCGAATCGATTTTTTTGAAAATTTCGATCAATTTAATTTATTTTTTAAAAAATTGATTCAACTTGATTTAATTAATTTGGTTTAATTCAATTCAATTTTAATTAAATATTCACCGCAACTGCGGTGTTTATTGGTGGACTGATTTGTTTTCGCCAGCCTCGCAAACAGAAATATTAATCAAGCAAGGTGTAAGTAGCTAGAGCTGAAGCAATGGCGGATTGGAGCAAGTAGAAATTTCATAAAATTAAATTAATCGAATTCAAGAACCGAATTTAAAAATTCGGTTTTCATTTTGTTTTTTTAATTTGATTTAATTTTTGATTAATTCAATTTAATTTTAATTTTAAAATTTATAATTTGATTAAATCGAATAAATTAAATAAAAATATTAATTTAATTTTTTTATTTCAAAATATAATTAATTAAATAAAATCTAAATCTAATTAATTTAGTTTTAAAATTTCGATTTGTTTTAATAAATTTTAATTTTAATTAATTCAGTCAAATTAATTGATATTTTATCCGTTCGATTTGTTTGATTTTTGTAAAAAAATCAATCAGTTAAATTTGTTCAATTTTTTTTTAATTTAATTTTCAATTTATTTGATTTAACCAAACCTTCAAACATAATGATAGATGAACACAATATTGACTCAAAGGCATAAGCCATAATGTCCTATGTCTTAAAATATTTGAATTGAGTTTGGATCAAATTTGAATTGAATTTTTTCGTTTTATAATCGATCTTTAATCCTATCCGAATTCATCCGATCTATTAAATTGACATCTTTAGATGGAGCGTCCTTCAACAACGGAATCACAACATTTCAAAATTTCTTTGAGGTATAGAAGTTTCTTTGAATGACAAAATCATTGATCTTGAGGTTCTTGTTATTGGTGTTGATGAGCACATTAAAAATACCTTCAATAAGAAGGACGAGAAACGACTAATGGTGCTCGGTGTGGGAGTCGCTAGAGCTGATGTTAGGAATGAGTAAAAATTCAATTAAATTAATCAATTAATTAATTTAAAATTTCAATTTGTTTTAATTAATTTTAATTTTAATTTATTTAATTAGTTTTAATTTATTCAGTCAAATTAATCGATATTTTATTCGTTCGATAAAATTAATCAATTTGTTTTTTATTTGATTTGATTTTATCAAATTTTTTGATACGTTTGATTTATTTAAAAAATAATAATTTAATTTAATTTAATTTAATCGAATATTCACCCTAACTGCGATGTTTGATAGTGGGCTGATTTATCTTCGTCAGCCTCGCAAACAAAAATATTAATCAAGCAAGGTCGTAAGTAACTAGAGCTGAAGCAGTAGCGGATTTGAGCAAGTAGAAATTTCATAAAATTAAATTAATGTATGGACCGAATTTAAAAATTCGGTTTTCATTTTGTTTTTTTAATTTGATTTAGTTTTTGATTAAATAGATTTAATTTCAATTTTAAAATTTATAATTTGATTAAACTGAATAAATTAAATAAGAATATTAATTTAATTATTTTTTATTTAAAAATATAATTAATTAAATAAAATCTAAATTTAATTAATTTAGTTTTAAAATTTTAATTTGTTTTAATTAATTTTAATTTTAATTTAATTAATTTTAATTAATTCAGTCAAATTAATCGATATTTTATTCGTTCGATTTATTTTATTTTCGATTAAATTTATTCAACTTTTTATTTATTTATTTAATTTAACCGAATGTTCAAACATAATGATAGATGAACACAATATTGACTCAGGCATAAGTCATAATGGGATTTTTAAATCCTATGTCTTAAATTTTTTTTAATTGAGTTTGAATCAATTTTGGATTAAATTTTTTCTTTTTATAATCAATTTTTAATTCTATCTGAATTCACCCGATCTATTAAATTGATATATTTAGATAGAGCGTCCTTCAACAATAGAATCACTGCACTAGAGAGTTTCTCGGAGGTATCGAAATTTATTTGAACGATAAAATCACTAATCTCGAGATTCGTATTGTTGGTGTTGATGAGCGCATTAAAGATACCTTCAACCAGAAAGACGAGAAGCGACTGATGGTGCTCGGTGTGAGAGTCGCTAGAGCTGCTGTAAGGAATGAGTAAAAATTCGGTTAAATCAATCGAATTTAAAATTTTAATTTATTTTTTTTGAAAATTTATTTTTTTTTAGAAAAATTGGTTAATACGATTAATTCGGTTCGAGTTCGATTTAAGTTTTTTTATTCAATTAAATCGAATAGACCGAATAGATCAAATAAATCAAATTTTCAACAAATCAAATTTTTATATCTTAATTTTTAGATCGAAAACTGATTTTTTATATAATCGAACCGAATTTTTAGGTCATAATTAAAAATTCTTTATTAAATCGATATTTTTTTGATATGATTTGATTCGATTTTATCAAAAATTTTAATCAGTTTGATTTATTTTAAAAATAATAATTTAATTAATTCAATTAATTAGATTTGATTTAATTCGATTTTAATCGAATATTCACCCTAACTGCGGTGTTTGCTGGTGAGCTGATTTGTCTTTCTCGCAAACAAAAATATTAATCAAGCAAGGTCGTAAGTAGTTAGAGCTGAAGCAATGACGGATTTGAGCAAGTAGAAATTTCATAAAATTAAATTAATCGAATTGTATGGACCGAATTTAAAAAATCGATTTTCATTTTATTTTCTTAATTCGATTTAGTTTTTGATTAAATAGATTTAATTTCAATTTTAAAATTCATAATTTGATTAAATCGAATAAATTAAATAAGAATATTAATTTAATTATTTCTTATTTAAAAATATAATTAAATAAATAAAATCTAAATTTAATTAATTTAGTTTTAAAATTTCAATTTGTTTTAATTAATTTTAATTTTAATTTATTTAATTAATTTTAATTAATTTAGTCAAATTAATCGATATTTTATCCGTTCGATTTATTTTATTTTTGGAAAAAAAATGGATCGGTTAAATTTGTTCAATTTTTTATTTATTTATTTAATTTAACCGAATGTTCAAACATAATGATAGCTAAACACAATATTAATATTGACTCAGGCATAAGTCATAATGAGATTTTTAAACCCTATGTCTTAAAGTTTTTGAATTGAGTTTAATTAAATTTGGATTAAATTTTTTCTTTTTATAATCGATCTTTAATCCTATCTGAATTCACCCTATCTATTAAATTAACATATTTAGATGGAGCGTCCTTCAACAATAGAATCACTTTATTGGAGAGTTTCTCTGAGTTATCGAAATTTATTTGAACGATAAAATCACTAATCTTGAGGTTCGTATTGCTGGTGTTGATGAGCGCATTAAAGATACCTTCAACAAGAAGGACGAGAAGCGACTGATGGTGCTCGGTGTGAGAGTCGCTAGAGCTGCGGTTAGAAATGAGTAAAAATTCGGTTAAATCAATCGAATTTAAAATTTTAATTTGATTTTTTTGAAAATTTAATTTTTTTTTAGAAAAATTGGTTAATACGATTAATTCTGTTCGAGTTCGATTTAAATTTTTTTTATTTGATTAAATCGAATAGATCGAATAGATCAAATAAATCAAATTTTCATCAAATCAAATTTTTATATCTTAATTTTTAGATCGAAAATTAATTTTTTTTATAAAATCGAACCAAATTTTTAGGTCATAATTAAAAAAATTTAATTAAACTAATATTTTTTTATTCGATTCTATTCGATTTTACCAAAATTTTTGATCAATTTGATTTATTTTTAAAAAATTAATATAATATAATATAATTTAATTAATTTGATTTGATTCAATTCTATTTTAATTGAATATTCACTCTAGCTGCGGCGTTTGCTGGTGGGCTGATTTGTCTTCGCCAGCCGCGTAAATAGAAATATTAATCAAGCATTGTCAGAAGTAGCTAGAGCTGAAGCAGTGGCGGATTGGAGTAATTAGAAATTTAATAAAATTAAATTAATTGATTTGAATGGACATTTTGTTTTTTTAATTCGATTTAGTTTTTGATTAATTGGATTTAATTTCAATTTTAAAATTCATAATTTGATTAAATCGAATAAATTAAATAAAAAATTAATTTAATTATTTTTTATTTAAAAATATAATTAATTAAATAAAATCTAAATTTAATTAATTTAATTTTAAAATTTTGATTAATTCAATAGAATTAATTGATATTAGATTTGTTTGATTTTCGTAATAAAATTCGGTAGGTTAAATTTATTCAAATTTTTTTTTTTAGTTTATTTAATTTTTAATTTATTTGGTTTAACCGAATGTTCAACTTTAATGATACGTGAACACAATATTAACTCAAGGCATAACCCATAATGGAATTTTTAAATCATATGTCTAGGGCCCCATTTGATTGGACCCTAATTTATGATATTTTAATATTAATTATATTTAAAAAATTATTAAAAAATTCATTTTCATTTTAAATTATCTTAAAAATTGTTTATTTTTATTTTTAGTTTATTTTAATTTTATTTGTTGTATATTTTATTTTTTAAAATTTAATAGACTCTTACTTTTCTTTTCTATATTGATTTTAAAAAAAGTGTGTCCTCGTAATCAGTGATCTCGTGCTTTTCATTTTTTTCGTTAGTGTTCTTGTGGGTTAAATATGATAAAATAAAATAATTAAAATAATACATGTTGATCGGAAAATAAGATTAAAAGAATTTTTGAGATTTTTAAGAATTTTTTTTGAAATTTAACGGAGCTAAATCGATAAGATCACGGGGATATAAATAAGGAGCTTTAAATGATGCCTATTTGATATATCAAATAAATAAGGAGTTGATTGTTTTAATTAAACCCTAGGTTGAGATTAATTAACCTATGTTGATTTTAAATTAACCTAAGTTATGTTAAATCAAAACCTAAGTTTTTATTAAACCCGATTAATTCCCTTCTTCACTCGACTCCTCCCGATTGCCCATCTTCCCCGATTTCTTCAGCCGAAGTTTTCTTCCCCAATCGAGTGCCGCCCTGCTCACTGCCACCGTCGGCCAGCCACAGCCTCCCTCCGATAGTCGATTTCTCTCGCATTTTTCCGGGATCTCAAGCGCCGCCCATATGTTGTTTCACGACCACCCTGATCCATCGCTCTCGGCGTCGCTCCATCGCCGGTGGTCGGAAGTGGGGGCAAGCCACAATCGGAGAAGGTAGGGGCAAGCCACAACCGGAGAAGGTAAGCCAATCCTCCTTCTTCTCCCTCTGTCACTGTTCTTCTCCCTCACCAGTTTCCCGCTGCCAGAATCAGGATGGGAGCTCGCTTGTCAGCCGCTGATTCAATCTAGATCAGAATCCATGCCTCCATTTTCTCCGGCTATTGAAGTCATCCGTTAGCATCGCATCCGTGATGTGGTTGCCGGCCAGACCACCAGCCACTCTGTTTCCAGCCTCAATCGCTGCTGCCAGGCTCATTTCAAGCACTGCCAGTTAACTCTGGCTGCTGCCACCATGAGGTAAGGATGATTGAATGGGTTTTTGATTTTGTTGTCTTGTTATGACAGTGATTTGGAGGAACTATCTGTGCATTACTCTGATTTTTATAGAGACGACAGTGGTGGCCACTGTAGCTCCGGCCAACCCATGGTTTTCTTTCGATCAGCTCCAGTGGCCATCAACAGGAGGTAAGGGTGCATTAGATGTTTAATTTGAGGATTGAGATTGGTTATGGATGGTTTGAATGGGTTGGTAAATGTTAAGGGAAGTTTTCAATTTTGTCAGGTTAGGGTTTCCAATACTGTTCCGGCAGTGAGGGTTTTGGCAGCCTTGCTCCGATCGGTTAGCTAGCTTCGGCCACATTAGATCCTTCTGGCAGCCACCATCAACACTGGTAAGGATTTTGATACTCATGTTGAGTTGTTGGATTTGAATTTGGATCTATTGGTGCTTGTTAGTTAGCATGAGATTATGGGTAGAATTATGTAATAAATTGTGGTAGTAGTCGTTCTGGAATAAAAACATATCTACATCTATGATAAGGAGATGTGAGATTTGTGTGGATGACTTGTGTAGGTTGTTACCATCTTGAGATTTCATGAATGAATGTTTATTTTACTTCATGGTTCTCTATGATTGGTTAACTAGGGTTTGATATGTAAGTGGGGTTATATTCGGAATTTACGTAATGAATTAAATTGACGGTTTCAGGGATGACCTAGTTGGATGAAACAATACCATCCGGGTTAGGGTTATAAGGTTGAAAGAACTCTTGTTCCTAAACCTTGTAACTAGCTTGGAATGAGATTGGATTGAATCAATTAGGGTTTCCTGAATCGGTTTAAGATGGGTTGTTGACCCAATTCAGTTAGTTATTGGAATTATCTTATCATGGATTCGTATTGAAACTAAAATAGTTTATATTTCTATTTATAGGCTCCGAATACGATACAGATCATCGACACGGAGGATTTTCTCCTCTCACGATCTATTTTGAGGCGGGTACTTCTATCCTTGTTTCTTTTAGAACCTTTGAACTTAGTGCATGACTATTATAACTTTGATAGGTGATTTATTTACCTTAAATCTATTCCT
>JBBUKS010505676.1:0-13902 GCA_038050645.1 Hedychium gardnerianum | reverse complement strand
ATAGGTCCAGAGGACCCGATGTTTGGCAAGTGAGTTGAGGTAAGCACCTGGAGTTAGTGCAGTGAGGTCATGTCCCAGTAGGGACAAACCTTAGGCGCTGATCCAATTGAAGAAACCTACGGAGGTTTCTAAGTTGAGATCAAGACAGTCCAAATAGTCTTATTCATGCATACTTATATCTGGTCTAACATTTGTTCTGCAGCACTGCTATTATTATTATATTTTCTGTACTAACTTTATTTTATAGATAAAATAAAGTTTGTATTTAACTTAGATTCGGTCGACTGAACGAGCAGTTCCATCGACCGATCCGACTAGATTAGCACAATATAACACAGAGGTTGCAAACTTTGAAAAGCTTGAGATCAGTTGACGGATCCAGGGGATCAATCGACTGATAAAATATGATAATAATCAGAGATCAGATTGAATCAGCGCAAAAATGGTAAACATAGGGATCAATTGACTGATTAGTGGATGAGTCGATCGATAAGACGTGATTTCCGAGATCAAACGGATCGGATCTGAACAAAGAAGGAAGGCCGCAGGGTTCAGTCGACGAATTAGAGGATCAATCGACTGATCAATTTTTCAGTCAACGGAACGCAACCTATAAAAGAAGCCCTCAGGGTCCGAGCCGATTATCACTTCATTCAGTTCTACCTCTCGCCTCTGCTGCTGCTCTAAGTGTAACCTATTTTATTGCAACGTAGAGAGGCTCTCCCACACTCACGCTTCATCTCCCATCTCTTGTGTCGGTAAAACTTTATTTTATACTTGCACTATCATTAGAAGATAGTAGGGTTGTTACTATCTTCCTTACATTTTGTACGACTTTTGCTTCGTCTCCAAAAGTTTTTATAGAGAAGAAAGATAGTGAATTAACCCAACGATATGATCCGAAGGATCGTGGGTTCTTGGAGTAGGAGACGGCTGAGCTTCGAACCAAGTAAAATCAAACAAGTACTTACTCTCTTTTTTATTCCGCTGCTAACGCTCTAATTTGGTTTTACAATTACAATAAAAAAAAAAGATTTTCAAACGAGATTCACACCCCCCATCTCTCTTATCTTTCATGATCCAACAATTGGTATCAGAGCAGGTTGCTCTGAAATAACTTAATGGTTTTTCGAGTGTTTTCAAAATCTTTTCTATTCTTCAAAATTTTCTTTCTCTCTTTTCTATAGCAATAATTTCTTTCATCATTCACTACTAATCCCAAGACAAAGTCTTGGAAATTGCTTTGTGATTATTTTTGTTGTGCAAGAATGGCTATGTCTTACCAAAAAAGATACAAACACCATTCGTCCTCCACTGTTCAACGGAGAAGATTTTAGCTGCTAGAAACGGAGGATAGAGTGCTTCCTTAAATCGGACATTGATATGTGGTTCACAATCATAAAGGGGTACTCACCACCAACCGACATCGACAAACCACTAGATCTGGAGAAATGGAATTCTGAAATGAAGAGAAGGGCTCAGATCGACTACAAGGCCATGAACACCCTCCAATGTGGCCTAACAAAGGAAGAGATTAACTGAGTTGGACCGTTCAACAACTCAAAAGAATTGTGGAACCGACTAGTCAACTACACGAGGGAACCGACGACTCCAAGGTAACGAAATGAAACTTATTATTAAATCAGTTATTTAATGTTAAAATACAGCCTAGAGAAACTGCAACACAACTACACGCAAGAATCAAAGACATAATCAATGAGATACACCTCATTGGTCACCAACTCGAAAATAGAGATGTAATAAGGTATGCACTGAACTCCTTCCCTCGAAATGCATTGTGGGCATATATGGTAGATGCCTATAAAGTTTCGAAGGATCTTTTCATAATTAGATTAGACAATCTATTCTATGAA
This sequence comes from Hedychium gardnerianum, assembly GCA_038050645.1. NCBI lineage: Eukaryota > Viridiplantae > Streptophyta > Magnoliopsida > Zingiberales > Zingiberaceae > Hedychium > Hedychium gardnerianum. The sequence goes on along the minus strand of JBBUKS010505676.1, from coordinate 12,028 downwards.
TTAGAACTACACGAACTAGCCAGGCTGAGAAGGGTATAACTTTATATACAGGTTAAAACAAAAGCAAGGAAGTGAAACCCAAATTCAGACTCAAACAAGAATTTGAGAGCGAATTGGATTTAGATCAACCAACGAAGAAGAAATGGTAAACATGGTAAGAAGAATATTTATCAAAAAGAAATTTATTAGAAGAAATCAGAAGAAAACACAAGATGCCTCAACCACACCAAAATCAGAAGTTACTTGCTATGAGTGCAACAAGAAGGGTCACTACAAACACGAGTGCCCTAAGGAGGGAAAGTCCAAGCTTTCAAGACGGAGAAAAGCACTCAAGGCCACTTGGGACGATTTATCCTCAGAAGATTCAGATGCAAAGGAACCAAAGCAGTCAAACCTCCTAGCATTCATGGCAAGAAAGGAGGAGTCTGAGTCTAAGTCCGAGTTCGAGTCCGACTCTGAGTCCGAGAGAAACCACGAGTCCGTACCCATTTCAGAAGGACTAGATGAGGTAACTTATCTAACCAAATCTCAAATGATTAAAATAATTAAATGTCTGTTTAAAAAATTGACTAAATCTGAGGATCAGATTAACTTATTACTTGAGGAAAATAACACCCTTAAGAAGCAAGTTAACTTGAACCCCTCAACTAACCAAGTTCAAATTGAAACTTCAACTCAAGTTGCAAAACTTGAGGAAGAAAATTCCAGCTTGAAAGGTCAAGTGGAGTGTTAAATACAACAATTTGACATAATTAAATAATGGGCATTAATTGAGGAGTAAACTTATAAGATTTTATGAGAATTTTTAGAAATTTTTCTGAATTTAATCAGATTTAATTAGAGAAGTTTACGGGGATATAAATAATAGGCTTTTGAACAGCCTGTTTGTAATATCAATTAAGTTAAGAGTTGATTATTTTAATTAAAGCCAAAGTTGAATTATTAAAAACCTAAGTTTTAATATACAAACCTGAGTATAACTATTCACTCCTCTTTGTTGGTGCAGGGATCACCATAATCAAACTTATATTTTGATGTTGTCAAAGGTTCACAGTTAAGTCTTATTGTTATCTGATGAACTAATCTAGTGTATAGGATCTCAACTCTGAAATGCCTAGTAGGTTTGGAGGATCCGATACTAGGCAGGGGAAGTCTCGACAGATCATGGAACCAGGCAGGAAGTCCAGATGGGTCAAGAGGACCTGACATCTAGCAGGAGGATTTAATAGGTCTGGAGGACCTGATATCGAATCAAGTGGAAGACCTAGAAGGTCGATCCGATGCTGAGCAAAGTCCAAATAGGTTTGGAGGACCCGATGTTTGGCAGCTGAGTTGAGGTAAGCACCTAGAGTTAGTGCAATGAGGTCGTGTCCCAGTAAGGACAAACCTTAGGCGCTGATCCAACTGAAGAAACCTACGGAGGTTTCTAAGTTGAGATCAAGATAGTCTGAACTGTCATATTCATGCATAATTATATTTGGTCTAACCTCTATTTTGCAGGATTGCTACTATTACTATATTTCCTGTGCTAACTTTGTTTTGTGGATAAAATAAAGTTCAGATTTAACTAAGGTTCGATCGATCGAACGAGAGGTTCTTTCGACCGATACGACCAGATTAGCACAGTATCGAACAGAGGTAACAGACTTGGAAAAGCATGGGATCAATCGACTGATCCAAGGGATCAGTCGATCGATCACATAAGGTAATAACTAGGATCAGATGAAATCAACACAGGAAAGACATCTTTGTGAGCAGTCGACGGATAAGCTAGATCAGTCGATCGATCAGGCGTGATTTTCGGGATCGAATGGATCAAGTCATTGCAAAGAAGGAAGGGCGCGGGTTAAGTCGACTGATAGGAGGATTAGTCGACTGAAAGGATCAGTTGACTAATCAGGTTTTCAATCGACGGAATGCAGCCTATAAAAGAAGCCCTCGGTGTACGAGCCGATAATTACCTCACTCCATGCTCCATTTTGTTCTAGCGTCTGCTATTGCTTGTGCAAGTTACTACATCGTCGGGAGGCTTCCAACAAGCTACATTTCACTTCATAGTCTTCTTGTCGGTATTATTTATTATACTTACATAATCTTTAATTGTACTCATTACTGTACGAATTTGCTTCTTCGGAAGAACTATAATAGTGGATTAACCCATCGATACGATCCGAAGGGTCATGGGTTCTTGGAGTTGAAGTCAGTTGGGCTCCGAACCAAGTAAAAGGAATTGCGTACTCTTTTCATTTTTGTTTCCGCTGCAACTTTGATTTACGTAAAAAGAAAAGATTTTCGAACGAACGAGATTCACCCCCTCCTCTCTCGTATTCCATGATCCAACAGATACTAAACACAAAGAAGTCTCGACCGGTCAAAATTGACTAGTTGATAGACAATGGAAAGTCTCAGTAGGTCAACATTGATTAGATGTTAGACAAAGAAAGTTCTGGTAGGTTGAGGTGAACTATATACTAGGCAAAGTTAGAATTCAGAAATAGAGGTAGTAATGGATTAATGAATCCCTAAACCTCTAATTTGAGGTTTGCGAGGGTTTATTGTAGAATAGTCGATTGCTAGGGTTGAACAATCGACTGATAATACTATTGTAGTAAATAGAATATTTGAAACTCGAATGTTACACTCGACTGATTAGGATCAGTCGATTGATGAATAGTAATACTCAAGTGTTGTCACTATTGCAGCAAATAAAATGTTCTAAAGTTAGCTATGACACTTGATTGATTGGGCATCATCGATTGATGAATAGTAATAGTCGACTGTTGGTGTTCAAAACTGAGTTGGAAAGAAACGTTCTACATGTGCAACATTCGAATTCAGCAGAACAATCGACTGATGTCCACTATCAATCGACTATTAAGTGGGAATCAACTCCGACCTTAAGGCTATAAAAAAAAATTCATGGAGATTTTTATCTCTGATTCTTAAAGCTTTTGGAGGAGTGTGCTATTGCATTTTTTTTAAACGACAAAAGACAAACTAAAGAAACCAAAAGTGCTCAAAGCAAAGTTTCATTAGTGTAAACTTGTTATTTCCATTGTATTCATTTTTACTTGTATATTTGTTCTTATTCGTGTTACTTATAAAGAACAAGTTGTAAGAGATTTCTTCACTTCTGAAAAGTCTCTAACAAGTAGAAAGCTAGTGGAGTATCGCTCGGACTAAGTCGTGGAGTAGGAATCAAGGATTCTGAATCACATAAAATCTAGGTGTTGTGCTTGTGTTTTGATTCGTGTATTTATATTTTCAACTATGTATTTAACTCTTTGTAGATGAGCGTAACAAACGATGAACATGATCAACGAAATCGCAAATCGCTATTCATCTCCCCTCTAGCGTCGTCACTAGTCCCAACAAGCGGTATCAGAGCAAATTTGTTTTTTGCTAGACTGATTGCTAGAGGAGCCCGCACTAGAGGAAGTTGTTGGTGCAGGGAGTACCAGATAATTGAACCTAGTTTTGATGTTGGCAAAGGTTCAAAGTTAAGGTTAATTATTATCTAATGAGGTTGACTAAAGTGTGCAAGAAAGACATAGTTGAGGCTAGGCAAAGAAGTCCTGGTCGATTGGACTGGGCGGAAGTCCTGGTCGGTTGGATTGGACAAAGAAGTCATGGTTAGTTGGACTGGACAAAGAAGTCATGGTCAATGTGGACTGGGCAAGGAAGTTCTGGTCAAGGAGATTAGACAGAAGTCTTGGCAGATCGAGTACATCAGGCAGAAGTCTTAGGGGTTGAGGACACTAGGCGGGAAACCCTGGGGGTCGAGGATACCATGTAGAAATCTAGACGGGTCGAGGACCGGACGTCTAGCAGAAAGTCTCAAAGGTCAAGATCGGATGTTAAGCAGAAGTCCAAACAGGTCTGGAGGATCGGATGTTTAGCAAAAATGTAAACTCTCCTGATGGGAGTGGGTGAGGACGCGTTCCCTGAGAGGGAATAGTAAGCATTCGTCTGACTTAGGGTTTGGAAACCCAAAAGTCAAAACTAAACAGTCCAAAGGCTGTCAAACTCTATTGCACTAATACTCTATATATTATTCTGTGCTAACTCTATGATGCAGGCGTTAAAAACTAGAAGCAACTGATCTAGGCACCTAGAAGCAACTGATCTAGGCACCTAGAAGGGATCCAAGCGTCCTAAGAGGATCCAGGTGCCTCAATGGTATTGAGGGTCATGAATCTAGATCAATGGCAGGAAGAGGTGACAACCTCTGATTGCCCGACACACATCAGCATCCAGGCGCCTCAAAGGGATTGAGGCGCCTGCATCAGGATAAGAGTTGTCGGATAGAGCTTCGTCGAGAGCTCGCCACGTCAGCCTCTATTGAGGTACCTCAAAGGGATTAAGGCGTCTGGATCAGGCTATATAGGCAACCTTCGACCAGGGCCTTGAACAATAATTTATTATAATCAAACGACTTCCGCGCTGCTCCGATGACAACACTCACCTCCGAATCTCAGTCTGTCGTCGGTAAATTTATTTTAATAGTATTCATCTTTTTGTACTCGATTTTAAAAAAGGAACGGTAAACGTGTTACCTTCTCTTATCTTTGTAAAAAGGCGAGTCTCCGTTTGGAGAAGAAGACTTTTTAATGGATTGTCCAACGAAAGCACTCAACGGGTGCGGGCTTCGGACTACAGTCGTTGGGCTGTGAACCAAGTAAAAACAAAGTGTTAGCTTGTGTTTGTTTCTTTATTTATATTTTCACTACGTACTTGAGTTTCCGAAAAAACGTGAAAAAAATCACAAGCGCTATTCACCCCGCCCCCTCCCCTTTAGCGCATTCTCCGATCATAAAGAAGCTACAATTTCAAATGGAGTTCAGAGACAAGTTCAAATATGACATTTGATTTTCATCGCCCTTTTGACTAGGGAGATTTGTTCAATGGAAGACTAGGATGGAGATGTTCTTCCAAATGAACATAGAGGAGTGGTTCACTCAAATGAAGGAATTTGAAGCTCCAAAGGATAAAAGAGGAAAACCTTTCCAAAAGAGTAAATGAACCATAGAACAAGTCATTAGATATGAGGTAAACGACAAAGTAACTAAAAGTTTGAGTAGTTTGGTTTCTAATGATATATTGTGCAAATTTGGTAAATAGAAGGACGCAAGCGATCTATGGTGTAAGTTGGCTAAGCTTCATGGAAGTCCAACACCAGCATAAGATGAGGATGATTTCGAGGAGGAAGACTCGTTAACATTAGAACAAGAAGACTCAAAGGTTGAAAGATGCTCAACATTTGAGATGGAGGAAGATGAAGAAATCTCTATATCAACGATCGAGAGGGAGGTTAAGCCATTAACATTGGAATAAGAAGAACCCTCAACATCGGAGCCAATGAGGAGGAAGCTCGTGCCACCCCTACTACTCTAGAAGGCATAATAATATTAATTGTTAAAAATAAAAATTATATTATTTATTTTGAGTATAGAAAATAAAAAGACACTATAAGAGTATTCACTCTTATAAAATCCCTTTGTCATATACAAAACAAATAGTGAGACTCAAACCTTTAACATTTGATTTAGTTTTACGTTTCAATTTATAGCTAGTCTTCTTTGGATTCTGAAGCATCTCCTTCATATCCATCTTGTTTAGGAACTTAGTTATTCTCATCACCTTTCTAACAAAGTTCATCATTTTGCTTAGAGTCTTCTTCTTCATTTTTTACTTTTGTGTTTGAATTTTAAGGATGCTTCGATTTCTTTCTTCTCCTTGTTTGGATGAATGCATGTCAAAGACTTGGACGGTTCGGAGCAAATACTACAGGTGGAGGGGTATTTTAGGAATCTAATGATGATTTAATTATTTGTAAAGGTGGATGTGTTGAAGAAAAATGTGATAATTGTGGCTTTAAAATTAAATAGTTCGAGACACGCAACATAATAATTATCAGCACGTGACTCAGTCTACCAAATTTGATAAGGATCTATGGACGTCACCTCAACTGCTAATTCAACGACGCAATTTTTGTCGGGATATAATGTCAAGTTAGACCCTGATAAATTATATATTAAAATTTTAAGATTTAATTATAATATATTATATATATTTTTTTAATTAATAATAAATGTAAGAATATTAATTATTATAATTATTAGGATAGGCTTTCGTATATTTTTATATATAATTTTTTAATTTATTTTAATAATTAATAATAAAAATTATAAAATCAAATCGATTATTTTTAAAATTAATTAAATTAATATTTAAATATTCAAATATTTAATATCCACTAAAAAAAACAAGGCAATAAGCATGATCAAACTCCCGTAGAGAAGAGTTGACGAGTAAGTTAACTTCTCCCATAGATCAGAACATATTTGTTCTGCTGACCCAATCAAAAAAAGATATCAAAGTGATCAGCACGAAACAATTAATCATGCATGAAGCTTGTTTGGATTGACCAAGCCGGCCGTAGTTCAACTTTGAAATCATCTAACACCTATAAGACCTTTTCATTTCGTTCGACTTGAAATCATCAAACGATTAAGACTCGTTCATTAATTTTATCTGCTAATTTCACGCATATAAATTTGAAGAAACCCACTGAGTAGTAGTACGTGCTGTATCCAAGGCCGACCATGAACTCCTCCATCCTCCCGTTCCTGCTCTTTTTTATCAGTGCAGCCGCCGCCTTCAAGTTTCCTCAGCCGCCCATCAAAAACCCATGGCTCGACTTCAAGAACCTCTCTGGTTGCCACATCGGTGAGAACCGGCAAGGGGTCGCCCACCTCAAGGCTTACCTCTGCCACTTCGGCTACCTTCCGGCGGAGTACGGCCGCTCCAACTTCACCGACTCCTTCGATAGCATGCTCGAGGCGGCAATAGCTGCCTACCAGCGCAACTTCCGCCTCGACGTGACTGGCGAGCTCGATACACCCACTTTGGAGCAACTTATCGCCCCGCGCTGCGGCGTGCCGGACATCATCACCAACGCCACGTCCTCGGCCTTGCGCGGCCGCAACCTCTATTCTTATTTCGACGGCACTCCAACGTGGCCGCCCGCCAAGACCCAGCTCAAGTACGCCATCACAGCCACCTCTGCCGTCCAAATCGACGTTGCGAGGCTTAAGGTCGTCTTCGAGCGCGCATTCGCGCGGTGGTCCGCGGTGACCACGCTGGCGTTCGAGGAGACGGAATCGGCGCGGGAGGCCGATATTACGATCGGGTTCTACAGAGGCTCCCACGGGGACGTAGGTGATTTTGACGGCCCCCTGGGGACACTGGCGCATGCGTTCTCGCCGACAGACGGGCGGTTCCATCTGGACGCGGCGGAGACCTGGGTGGCAGAAGGGGACGTGGCCGACGCGAGCTCGGACGAGGCGGTGGACCTCGAGTCCGTGGCGGTGCACGAGATCGGCCATCTTCTGGGACTCGGCCACTCGTTGGTGCCGGAAGCGATCATGTACCCCACACTAAGGACGAGGACTAGGAAGGTGGAACTGACGACCGACGACATCGAGGGAATACAGAGCCTGTACGGAAGAAATCCCAACTTCAGAGAGGTGCAGCCCTCAGCGAGCAGTCCCGAGACGAACGCCGCCGTGTCCGTCCATGGCCGAACGGCGGGGGCCGCGTGGATGGGGCGGGAAGTTTCCTGCATCTTGGCCGGCATAGTGATTGGCCTCTTGCTTCTATAATTAATTGATATGTGTTTTTGAAGTTATCTGTCTTTTTTTTTTAATTTACTAAATAACAAATTCTTTTGTTTTTCTTATTAGATTCTTGCTGAATAGATAGATAATTTTTATTATGTATTTGGTAATTCAGAAATTCTTCGAATCCATTGATTCATATTTATAAGAAAATTTCATTCGTTATTAAAATAAATCAAGAAATATTTAAGAGATTTATTTAAGTAATCAATATTCTTAAATTTATCCTTTCAATATATATTTTTAATATATTATAATTTAAATTTAAATTTTAAATGTTTAATTAATTATTTAAAAAAATTAGTCGTTGTACTAGAGCCTAGGGCTAGATAGATAGTTTTTATGGTGCTCGACAAACTTAGCAAATTGGAAAAGGTAGTCTAAGTAGGAGTGGAATTCAATCAGAGTTTTGATTAGGTCAAATGTGCCGGTTGTTCGAACTGGAATATGCTCGGCATAATGTTGCAATCTGCAAACGAGCATGCTGCATCAATTAAGGTATGAGAAATCGCCATAACCAAGTATTATATATATTTACTAAACAAGACTAACAATAGCAAAATAAATTGAAATTACAACGTGAGAATGGTGGTTTATGATCGATTCATCTGAGGTGCCTTTAGAGTCTCAAGCATAGTTTGTAAAATCATGATTGTAGAATCGCACGATCCTATAATCCAGTATTAATCAAACGATCCAAGAACGTTTGAGATTTTTTTTGTTGCAGTAGGATCAAAGTAGAATCGGTGGGATTGGTAAAATCAGAATAGGATCGGTAGAATCAAAGTAGGATTGGTTAAGTTTTGAGAGACTATAACTTTTGATTCAGATTTAATCACGAGACTTTTAAGATATTAAATCAAAGTTCATTCAGAGATTTACATTTGTTATAAGGTATAACAATATAGTCTTAGGCTGACAAATATTGTTTAAAGACTTTTCGGAGGCTCCAAAATTTTTTAATTTTTTTTATTAAGGCTATTTTCGTCTTTTATATTGTTAGGATTTTGAGACTTTTAAATAATTGTTCAGTTGATGTTAGGGCTATACGACCAATGGGGATTGATAGAGGGTATGAATATTGATTGTCTCTTTTTCTTGCTTTCGTCGTGTGCTCGTTCTTTGCTATTAAGATTAGTACGCAACGGAATATAAAACAATAAAGACAAGAATAAACATAGAACTTTTACTTGGTTCACACCCCTAGGGTGCTATGTTCAAAGCCTATACACTCAATGTGAGTTCACTATTTGAATCTCCTTTCCAGAAATCTTCTGGAGGTGGAGAAACCGCTTACACTTTAAGTACAAGCACAAATAAGAATAAAATGAAGCACTTATATATATATATACAAGATTGTTAGCCTGCACACCCTTATGTGGACGGTAGTGGATGACATCTGACGTGTACAGTTGATGTGGCTCATTTATCTGCATGCAAAGGTGGTGCTGCTTTTGCAAAAACAACATCACCTTTGCATGTAGATGAGAGAGGAAAGAGATGAACCGTGTCAGATCGTACACGTCAGATGTCGCCCACCGCCGCTCACAAATATATAAGCAAACTTATAGTCGCGGTGGGGGAAGCCCTGAATGGCTTTCACTCCTTCTAGAGCTTCCCCGATCGCACAAGCAACATCTTAGCGATTTTTCTTCGAACACAGAGTTGAAGAGTAGTAGGAGATTAATGTACTGAGCTTTGTTCTTGAGGTCTCTTTTATAGGACTTTTTTGATCTATCGATCCCTCGATCAGTCTACCGAAACTAGACAAATCTATCCCCACGATCGAGTTTATCACGATCTTTATCTCGTCATTATCAGGTTTTTTGATCTACCGAACCAGGCCATGTCATCGATTTGAGTTTGAACTTGAACCCATTCAACCGAACCCAAACAGTCTACCAATCCTTGGGATCGGTCTACCAAACTGGCTTGGTCCGGTTCAACTGAACCGGCTTGGGTCAGGTTCGATCCGAGTCAAGTCTGACACCCTAGACTTGGTCTAGCTACGTCTGAATGCGTTCATTTGCTCTCAATTTTGCTTTCAACTCTAGGTTCCTGCAAAATAACCATACAAAATACAAGCAAACACTCAAGCCAAATTTGTAGGCTTACCTCTTGCTTGTAATTCACTCCTCTGAGACTTTATCATTTAAGGGTCACCTACTTCTATAATTAATTGATATGTTTTTTTAAGTTATCTGTCTTTTTTAAAAATTAACTAAGTAGCAAATTCTTTTGTTTGTCTTATTGGATTCTTGTTGAATAGATAGATAGTTTTTATTATTTATTTGGTAATTCAGAAAATTTTCGAATCGATTAATTTTAGAGGTGATCGATTTATACATACGAAAGTTTTTCATTGGTCATTAAGATAAATCATGAAACATTCACGGAGGTCTATCAAAGTAGTAACTTTCTTATGTTTGTCCTCTCATTAAAAAAAATCTATAATATGCTATAGTTAAAATTTAAATTTTAGATATCTGATTAATTATTTGAAGAATCCAATCGTTGTATCGAAGCGGAGGTGTAGCTAGATAATTTTTATGTTGCTTGACAAACTTGGCAATTTGGGAAAGGTGGTCTAAGTGGGAATGGAATTCAATTAGAGTTTTGATTAGGTCAAATGGGCCGGTTGTTCAAATTGGAACCTGCTCGGCATAATGTTGCAATCTACAAACGAGCACGCTGCATCAATTAAGGCATGAGAAATCGCCATAACCAAGTATTATATATATTTACTAAACAAGACTAACAATGGCAAAACAAATTGAAATTGCAACATGAGAATGGTGGTTTATGGCCAATTCATCTGAGGTGCCTACGGAGTCTCGAGCATAGTTTGTAAAATCATGATATTAGGATCATACGATCCTATGATCCAGAATTATCCAAACGATCCAGGAACATTTGAGATTGTTTTTTGCAGTAGGATCAAAGTATAATCAGTGGGATCGGTAGAATCAGAATAGGATCGGTAGAATCAAAGCAGGATCAATTAAGTTTTGAGAGACTATAACTTTTAACTCAGGTTGAATCACGGGACCTTTAAGATATCAAATCAAAGTTCGTTTAAAGATCTACATTCGTTATAGGGTATAACAATATAGTCTTAGGCCAAAAAATATTGTTTAAAGTCTTTTCGGAAGCTCCAAAATTTTTTAATCCTTTTTATTAAGGCTATTTTCATCTTTTATATAATTAGGATTTTGAGACTATTTAAATAATTGTTTAGTTGATGTTAGGGCTATACGACCGGTGGGGATCGATAGAGGGGATGAATATTGATCGTCCCTTTTTCTTGCTTTCGTAGTGTGTTCGTTCTTTTTTATTCAGATTAGTATGTAGCGGAATATAAAATAATAAAAACAAGAATAGACACAGGACTTTTACTTGGTTCACACCCCTAGGGTGCTATGTTCAAGGTCTATGCACTCAACACAAGTCCATTATTTGAATCTCCTTTTTGGAAAATTTTCGGAGGTGGAGAAACCGCTTATACTTTAAGTACAAGCACAAATAAGAATAAAATGAAGCAATTATATATATATATATATATAAGCAAACTTATAGTCGCGGTCGGGGAAGCCCTGAATTTCTTGCATTCCTTCTAGCGCTTCCCTGGTTGCACAAGCAGCCTCTTAGCGATTTTTCTTCTAGTATAGAGTTGAAGAGTAGTAGGAGATTGATGTACTGAGCTTTGTTCCCGAGGTCTCTTTTATAGGACCTTTTCGACTACCGATCCCTCGATCAGTCTATCGAACCTAGACAAATCTATCCCCACGATTGAGTTTATCACAATCTCTATCTCATCATTATCAGGTTTATTGGTCGACCGAAAACCTTTTTCGATCTGAGTCTGGACTTGAACCCAGTCAATCAAACCCAAATGGTCTATTGATCCTTGAGATTGGTTGACCGAACCGGCTTGGGTCTGGTTCGACCGAACCGACTTGGGTCAGGTTTGACCCGAGTCAAGTTTAGCACCTACTTGGTCCAACTGCGTCCGAATGCATTCGTTTGCTCTCAATTTTGCTTTCAACTCCAGGTTCCTGCAAAATAACCATACAAAATACAAGCAAACAGTCAAGCCAAATTTGTAGGCGTACCTCTTGCTTGAAGTTCACTCCTCCAAGACTTTATCATCTAAGGGTCACTCTCTTAGGATCAAGCCTAATCCTGTAAGTTTATCTGACCTACTAGGCTTCTTGCTTGGAGTTTCTTTAATACTTTCACCACCTAGGTTCACTCCCATAGGATCTCACCACCTTGTTAGTGAGAGCCCTAGAGCCAATCATATGATGATTGTTGTATGGACTCGTTGTATCATATTTCTATTTATAAAG
>JBBUKS010505667.1:0-13903 GCA_038050645.1 Hedychium gardnerianum | reverse complement strand
TTTGGTTGTAGTGATAAATTTGTATCAGCCATTTATTTTATAACTTTGTTTTGAGTACAAGGAATAGTTAACAGAAATGATAAATATGGAGATTAGCTGTTTCATGTGTTTCCTAGATCATCAACTGAGATTTCCTCTCTTTCTAACCTTAATGTTGTGATTCTTACAAAGTTTTAAAAAAAAAAGGAAGCAGAAAGAAATGTAGAAAGTGTGATTCTATCACGTTGCTTCTTTATATGGAATATTAGTAAGATGAAATATTGCCCTGAGGTATGGTAGTGATGGTAAAAGGTAAAATGAGTTTTTATACGATGAGAGTTTGAAATTCACGCAAGGTATCTCATATGTATGCGGTATTCGAATCACTAGATCATGATTTATTTTATTTTAATTATCAATGAAAAATTTATGTAAGTAAGATTTTTTAAATTAATCGATTAAAAGAGTTAGATAATAAAATTAGTAAATAAAATATTAATGAAATTAACAGGACAAGTCAAATCATGCCATGGAGATGTTTCGTGTATATAAATACATTATTCCTATGAGATAGACTGATGGCTAATGCATGGAGCATTATCATCATGAGATTTGAAGATTAAATTTTGGTTAGTAGTCAGGTTTCTGTTTTTTTTCATGCACTGATCACTGTCCGGATTAATAAATTAGTTTTTGTGATTTATTTCTTCCGTGTTGATTCTAGGACGGGCTGGCAGGGGCGTTGGGGTGAACGTTTCGTCTTTTGCCACCGTGTATATAAATACATTAAAATATTATGTAATATTTAAGTAAAATACTTGGCAACCGATCAATAAAATTAGATTTAAAGAGAAACATACAGAAAAAAAAATTATATTAATGAATTTCTATTTTAATCCACAGAAAAGGTTTTTTTTTCCGAATTTATACTTCTTTAACTTATGATAATTACAAACAATTAATTCAATTGGATTTGGTAAAAATAGTTGAATTTTTAATTTGATCTAATTTAGTTTGATTAAATTTGAATCAAATAACATAACTAATTAAATTATATTTTCAATTTATTATCTTAAACAAAATCAACTAGCTTGATTTGGTTCGTTGTATCCTAAATCTTCCATTCGATAATTTATTTATAAATTTATAAATTTATAAATGATGTAAAAATATTTTATCAAAATTAATTTAATAATTAATTGTAAAATTACAGTATTGAAATTTAATTTAACCCGAACTAAATCAAATCAATATGACAATCTGTTTACTGAATCAGCCAACAATAAGGGCACAGCAGTCTAGCAAATATTACAGATTTCATCAATTTGGTCATCTCCAAATAACTTGGCAACAAGATACATCACAATCTTAGGGCAAAGGGAACCCAAAATTATGTTCCCTAACCATCTAAAGAGACGATCAAGCAAAACTACATTGTTCGACAAAAGTTGCAAACAAGCGTAATGCAATGGCAATATTGCTTAAATTGATGGCAAGATTAATTTTCCCATCTCATGCACACTAATAATCCATCTAATCCTCATCTACTTTGAGATGATATAGTTTAGACTCTAATTCGCCTTGCTCCTCTTCGGCAACACCATCCTCTTTCTCTTCGTCCTCGCCTTCTGGATCATTCTCGTCCAACGAACCAAGTACATCCTCAGAGTTTTTGCCTTTCTTTAGTATTTCCTTTACCTCGTCGAGGCCTTCATCCGGGATAAAATTCCCGTTTATGTTTAGCACTTTAAAATCTGGTTTATTTGAAACTGCCTGTGTTAAGCATCTTGCCCCTACCCTCCTTATCATGTTACTACTCAAATCGAGTTCCTCAAGTAGAAGATGATCGTCTTCCAATGCTTTGCCGATAACAACTGCACCCTGATCCTTCAGTTCGTTCTCGAACAAGAAGAGTTTCCTGAGCGATTTCTTGGCAGTGATGCAATCCACTAATGCTGGGACAGCATTTAGAGTGATATCATTCCCACCGATGTCCAAGACTTGTAGAGAAGGTGCGAAGTTCTTCAGCGCATTAACAATGGCAATAGTTCCCTTGTCCTCCAAATTGAGATAGCTAAGGTAGATTTCAGTAACATGAACAAGCTTTTCCATGGCTTTGCTAAGGGCTAGCCCCGCGTCGACACCGAAAATATTATCACGGAGATCAATCTTCCTTAAATGAGTGCAGGTCTCCAAAGCCTTGGCCAACTCAATTCCACCATCAGAGCCTACCCTTGTCGATGAGCATCTGAAATCCTCCAGCAAAGGAGAACGTTTCAGAAGCTCAGAGATAGCAACGGCACCCTCATCTCCTGTCATATTGTTGTGGAAATGGAGTGTTGTAAGCTTGTCGGTTGAAGGAATCAACTCACATACAGCTTTTGCAGCTTCCTCAGAGATTCCATCATTCATCAAGTAAAGCTCCTCTAAGCTGTTCTGTGATTTTAAAAGTGCTCCAAATGCTCGGACGCCCTTCTCACCTAGGGCATTGTCAGACAGGTTAAGATATCGGAGAACAGTACCTTCCAAAGCAGAGGAGAATATTTTCATAACTTCAAGAGCATCATCCTCTGGCCTTCCTGCAACAAAATCTGACAGATTTACTTCGGTCAGCTGATCTTTAAGAGATGCCAGAATCGGAGCTGCAACGTCAGCTGCCTCAACACTGAAGCTTCTATTGCTAAAACAAATTTTGCTGTATGAGTTTCCTTGCACAGTTAGCGGCCTAAGAAGCTCTCTCGCCTCCTCAGCCTCGATAAATGTCCTCTTTCCGCCAGAAATATCAAACAAAGTTTCAACAGTTTTAGCAAGCCCACCAACTGCTGTGACTTCTCCATTTTCTTTGGCTTTAGGACCTATTTTAAGAACTTCCAACATTAGCTTGCTACTCTGCTTTGCATAGAACTGAACTGCAGAGCTTCCATCGCCGTCAGGTTCATTCTGAAAATGTTCACTGGCAGTGATAAAACATTCATCTTCAATGCGCTTGGCATTCTCATATGCCTCCTCTTTGCTCAACAGACCATACTTCCTGGAGAAGATTGTTTCCGAAGAAAGATTCTTTGTCATCTTGTCCACAAGCATCGCTCTGGTGCTTGCACTGGGAGGCCATAGTTTTATGGAGAATGTGTGAGTTAGAAACTCAGGTACAATTGGATCCATAACAAAACACTGAACCCCTGCCTAGAAATTACTGCAATGAAATAAAGGCGGTGCAACAGTTAGATATGAGAGGAAAAAAATATCCAAGAAAAGAAAGGGAGCTAAGAATAAGAAATAGAGAGCTGGAATTGTGGGAAAGAACAAACGAATGTTGGAGAAAGACGCACAAATAAGTCCAATTTAACTGAATAAACTGATGACAGATGATTTTAATTTAAGACTGTACAAAAAATAAATTCAATTTTTATATCTGAATGCTAGAGTATTCACAAAGGAAAAAAGAATTGCTTAGATTTGACAAATTCCTTTGTATTGTCTTGCATTTTACATTCTCGACTGTAAGGAACAAGACACATCTGGTCGAGGCAAACTCTGATGTCATCAGAGCAAGTCAACATTTTCAGAACATAGAAAAGTACACCCAAAACAAACAATGAGAATCAAATTATAGATCTGCTCTCCAACAAGTCAATAAACTATACAAATGATCAACTAATCTTATGTTTTTTCCTGGTTTCATGCCTCAATTGTGCACAAAATTAGATACCAGACCAAACAAATAATGGAATAAAAAACTTGCCTACAAAGAACATTTAACTTCAAAGAGAGCTTGCTCCTGTTATTATTATGATACAAATTTGATTATGAAATATCTCAATCGCTTTATTCATCAACTTATAACAACCAGACGAACCTAAATAAAACAGATCATGGGCAATAAATTAAAATTAAAAATAATTGAAAAAACAAAAAACTATCACAGACTTTGAACTTGGTATTAACTTTAGCAAAGTTATAGAAATAAAATATAACATCAAAACCGCATTTTCTCATTGATAACAATAAAGCTACTACTAGTTAAACTGACATTACTTTTGGAATCGTTGCCGCAAATTATACCCCAATCTCCGATTGTCCTGAAAGATGTTCTCATTACACTTCAGAAATACTTTGGGGGATTTCACTTAACAATAGATGTGTGCACAAAGCATACAATGAACCGAAGTATACAGTTGGATCATTTAGAACTCATTCGAGAAGATGTATAACTCCCATATCTTAAACAAATGAAGGAAAAAAAATAGAAGAAAACACTAATCTACAGGAATGCTACGATGCAAAGTTCACTAATCAAGTCGAACTCCAACAGAATGGGATAGCCCGACCCTAGTTCAGAAAAAAAAAAGATTTCCAAAAAAAAACAATTATTACGCTGGCGAACAAGGGAACAACAATGCCGGTCGAGTAAAATGAGATCCGAGGGGAAAAAACGTACAAATAAGAGGTAAAAGCCTTCCGGCGCGGCGCTGTAATTCTTCACCAGATCTGAAGAAGACAAACGCACCTGGCTCGACGCGCGGTATGGAAGATGGCGATCTACGGTGGTCGACGGCGATCGCTAACCTGGGACCGGCCTCTGGTGGAAGGAGAGAAATGACGGAACCGTCGAGTAGAAGCAAACGATCGCAGCGATTTTGACGGGATTAGGGTTGGGACGTGGGCTTTTGACGGGCCTTTCCACGACATTCCAATTCAAATCTCTAAAAGTCCTCCTTTTTAAAATAAAAATAAAAATAAAAGTAAACGCCGCATTATTCTCTTACTTTCATTTAATAAGTAAATAAATAAATAAATAAAATTTCCGCCAAACGCCCCATTTCTATTTAAAAAAATTAAATCACTTAATAAACACTGAATGACTTTAGTATAATATAATTTATGCAAAATCAATCCTTTATATTTCCTTTCCAATCGCCCAAATAACGTATATTCATAAAAAGCATTAAATAAATTTTAAAAAGATGTCTTTTAATTATTATTATTATTATTATTATAAATGAAAAGTAACGAACGGCCCAGATCGATCTGATCGATTGGCAAAGAAGATACAAGCTCATTAAACCCGGCGCTGGACGTCGTCTTGCAAACGGAACTCGAGCCGCCGTCTTCACACACCGCGTCGTACGTCCAGCGGCCGGATTTCTGGAGGCGCTCTCGCGCCGGAGGGAGGGGGCAGTGCCATCCTGGTGACTTTCTGGCAATGGAGGGCGAAGGAGGAGGCGCCGAGAGGCCGATGAAGTACGTGCTGGTGACGGGCGGCGTGGTGAGCGGGCTGGGGAAGGGCGTCACCGCCAGCAGCATCGGGGTCGTCCTCAAATCCTGCGGGCTTCGTGTTACTTCCATCAAAATAGGTTCTTTCTATTCCCTCTCGTTGGTGGAACCGAATCTTCTCTTGCGGTTGTTCCTTTGTTTGCGTAAAAAATCAGCTTCTTTTGGGCTGAATTCGAGGTTATCAAGGTAGTGGCTCGGGCATTAGAAGGGTTCCAATTGCTCGGTCCTGCAAAGAGAGAGGACATCAAGAATGTGCTCGGCGGAGTCCCCCACCACAAATCTTAGGAAATTTAATGAGATGGAAATTGGGTAGGAGATGGCATACCCAATCACATTGAATGAGGGATACTTGTAGGTGTATATTACAAATCTCCTATGAGATTGGTTTAAACATCTTAACAACGTGTAAATTTGCATGCTAAAAAGCAGAAAAAAAGATACCTTTTTATCTGCATAATATATACTTATTAGAGTACATGGTCCACTCAATTATTAGAAGATATTTCCAAACATCATTGAGCAGCTAGCAAGAGATTGTTTGACAAGGAGCCATTTCACAAATTCTCAGATATGTTTAACCCTCTTGTCTTCATGTCAGATTTCCAACAACCAGGCATTTGATGGTTGGGCATGAAACTCTGTTTGCCTATGCCCGGTTATTACAGTAGATTTGCAAACTCCATTTGAATATTAAGCCATTTTGGAATTGAGAGACCTCTATCGACCAAACATTATGAGGTTATCTCAGCGTTAGGTTACCTTTCTTCTTTATTTCCTCAAGAATAATAAGAATTTCTTCTTTTTTCAACTCTTTGTTTTGATTTTTCTTTATTAGCATCCTAATGTATATTATTATTCATAACAGTTTCATTCAGTCGTCTGTGAACTTTGACTAGTAAACTGTGGGATACATTGTATGGAAAGAAGGTGAAATGCCTTCTTTTTTATGAAAATTCATTAAGAGTGTAAATAGGATATGTGAGAAGCGTGTTATATAAGTTAATAGTAGCAATATCTAGTTATTTATCGATGCCCTTTGGAAGTTATTCATGCCAGATACAAGCACAGTGGGAGAACTAGAGGAAAAATTGGAGAGGAGTTTTGTATGATTCTGGAAAAGCATGTTGTTCCTATCACTCCATAGCACCCAGTTCAATGAAAGGAATCTAGCTATCTTCTGCAGTTGTTGTCTCTTAGAGGTTGCCAAGGGCGAGCAGATGTCATTCTCCATGCCATAAGGGTGTGAGGCACAATCCACTCCTTTGGTCTAAATGAGCTGAATGACATACTCCATGCACCTAGTTTATACTTGTTCTTATTGTCTGCTTTCTGATGGTGTATATTGCTTTTAAGAATTTTGATAATTCTTGGTCGGAATGATGATGATCATTCAAAACAAGGATAGTGAACTTGCTTTTGTTCTCCATAATTTTCAAACTCTTGTTGGATCATGATCTTGACAGATGACATTACAATTGATATATTTCCTACTTTCAATTATGCTCATTCTGTTCCTTAAACTGCACATTTCATTATGTACATGTTTCTACTGCATGCAGATCCGTACTTGAATACAGATGCAGGGACAATGTCTCCTTTTGAACATGGAGAGGTTTTTGTTCTTGATGATGGTGGCGAGGTACATTTCCTCCACTTAATTCAAGTATAGTATGAAGCATTTGCCATACGTGTTCTGAAATCATGTCATATTCAATATCAAATAAGTTGCGCTGTCTAGTAACTACCTGGCAATTAAGGTTTGATTTTTCTTGGCTATCCTCTTGTAGAGTGGTTGAATAGGATACATAACAATCATCATTTAGTCAACTTAGAAGTTAAAAAGAAAAAATAACTCAGTACTGATACCTGTTTAAGAATTATACATATTGATCATTTTAGTTGAGGCTTATGGTTTCTTGTTGTACAAATATATGCAAGAAAACCCTGTAATATTTCCAGTAGCAAGAAGAATAGGTGCAGATGCTCCTATTCTATTAACAACGTGATATTCTTCTGTGTATAAATTATAAGATTTATTAACCTCTGTTTTCTCTGATGTAAAAATTCTTTGATTTTTTTTAACCTCTTCTCTTTGACACTTTCAAAATAATTGTTGTTTCTTGAATAATTCTTCGTATTGTGTCTTCTTTTTACTGTTTTTGCCTAATATTTAACTTACTAATGTGTTTTACATGCAGGTGGATTTGGACCTTGGAAACTATGAACGCTTTTTGGATGTTACTCTTACTAGAGATAATAATATTACCACCGGAAAGATTTATCAGGCAAGTCCTTCTCCCCTTTTGGAGTTTGTCTTCTGTGGCTTTATGCTGAAGGTCTTGGTAAATTAGCATGCACTATGTTTTTTCAGTCTGTCCTTGAGAAAGAAAGGAAGGGTGACTATCTCGGAAAGACTGTGCAGGTAAAATATCTTGGAGCCTTCTTTTGGTTCTGTTTGAATATCTTTCATCTCCAACTTCTTGATTAATACAAGTATGAAATTCTAACCACAAATATAGGTTGTACCTCACATCACTGACGCCATAAAGAATTGGGTTGAATCAGTATCATCTGTACCTGTTGATGGCAAAGAAGGGGCTGCTGATGTTTGTGTGATTGAATTGGGTGGAACTGTTGGTAGGATATGCAAAGTTATTTTTTTGCAACAGTGAAGACTACTTTCAACATTGTCGAACATTTACAATAAAATATACTTGAACCAATGAAACTAAAAATGTGTTTCAGGTGATATTGAGTCAATGCCATTTATTGAAGCTTTGCGCCAGTTATCTTTTTCTGTAGGTAATTCCAAAGGCATTTGGATGTTATGCATACTTTTTTTTCATGGCCCCATCAAATTCATAATGTTTTCTTTTTTTCTCTGAGTTCAGTTTCTTTTATGTTGTGTTGTTATCATGTACGTAATAAAGTCGTCCCTTTCAGGTAAAGACAATTTCTGCCTCATTCATGTGAGCCTTGTGCCAGTAATTGGTGTAGTTGGTGAGCAAGTAAATATCCTACTTGCCTTTTTCACTTTGACTTTCGCTCAAGGTTCTGACATTACAGTTCCCCCAAAATATAAACTAGTTCAACAATAATTTTGTGGATGCATGATTCAAAATTCTCTAACACAATTGCTTGTTATTTGCCCTTATATGCTGACAATAACACCCATAAGACTGGATTATATACTTTACAGAAGACAAAGCCAACACAACACAGTGTACGAGAACTAAGGGCTTTGGGTTTGACTCCTGACCTATTAGTTTGTCGTTCTTCTCAGGTATCTTTCATTTGGCTAATTGAGAACTTGAATATCTCTATTATGTCATTCTCTCTTTATTACAAAAGTGCATAGATATTTTATTGAGTTCACAGATTATGTCAACCGAAGATAAGTATCCCCACTTAATAACTCCTTTGTGTTTTCTTGTGGTTTTCTCGTGTCTTGGTGTGTCGCATCCAATTGAGACCTTGTCTGCCTTCTTTCTACAACAAATAGCACTGAAAAAGGCAAAGTGACTATTGAAAACCTGGATTTTCTGATCTGCATTTTTTATCTCTGTCAATACTTGTTAAATAGAATAGTATTTCCGTATAGCCTCAAATAACAAATTTTCGACTTAATTTATAGTGCCATATGACTAGTTGGATTGTTATTGAATGTCTACCCTTTTAGTGATAGTTATGTGCTAAGGCCAAATGATATAGATGCTTATTTTTTTGGTACAAAGAAAATATGAAGGGCAATTATATTTTTCTTTCTGCAGGATTCTGTGTCCTCACGCTTCATTCAGTCATATTTCCATGATCTTTATATCTAGTTAGTGCTATATATTGCAGCATGAGCATCTATAGTTCATTTCCATCATTGTCAATACTTGTTAAATAGAATAGTATTTCCATCTCGGATAGCCCCAAATAACAATTTTCCACTTAATTTATAGTGCCATATTCCTAGTTAGATTGTTACCAAAACTCTACCTTTTTAGCAATAGTTGTGTGCTAGGACAAATGATATAGATGCTTATCTTTTTTGCTAACAAAATGATATGAATGGAAACTTATTTTTCTGTTGGCAGGATTCTGTGTACTCATATTTCATTTAGTTATATCTCCATTATCTTTATATCCAGTTCTTGATATATCTTGCAGTATGAGCATTCTTCTTTTTTTTATTTAGCAACATTTCATTTTTCATAGACATGAAAATTGATAAACATGATCTTTATATCTATAGTTGATGATAGACATCGTCAAATATTTTCTTGTTTATGTAGTTTTAACCTTACATGAACTATTTCTTTGTTGATACAGCCTATACAAGAAAATACTAAAGTCAAACTTTCACAATTTTGTCATGTCTCGGTGAGTTTTCTTTACTTGAAATATTGAGTTTTCTTTTCTAAACTATTTATGGTTTTAAATAATCATTCGTATATAGTTTTTTTTTTGTTGGTTCCCATTGATATCCCAGGCATTATGGTTAGTATTCCATTCAACATAACAGTTTGTAATGGCCTGATAGACTGGCACTTGGATTCTCACAATGTTTATCAAACTCCTTAATGGTCTCAATTACTTTTGTTTCTTGCTTTTGATTTTGATGTTCTCCTGTCATCCTACAGGTTTCTAACATCTTAAATATCCATGATGTTCCCAACATTTGGCATGTTCCACTTCTACTCCGGGTCAGTTTCATACTCTCTTTTTTTGCTTCAACTCAATAATGTGTGCTCTTGCAATCAATGAAAATTTTCTTGCCTGAACATACATTTCCAATTTGCTTTTGTAAGACTGATACATAGTATGTTTTCCCATAGAGTCAAGGTGCACATGAAGCTATTGTAAAGCAATTGAATCTTTTCAGGCAAGTTTACATTTTAGTTTTAATTGTACTGGTTGAATTTTCTTGCATATTTATTTATAGTTGATTTTTCAACTTCTATCAACCTCTTAAACTGATTTGGGAGGCTTTGTTTTCAGTAAGGCAACTCTTCCTGATTTAATGAGTTGGACACAAATGGCAGAAACATATGATAACCTCACTAACTCAGTGAGTGTTTTTGAGTTGCATTATAATTCCCTGCCTGCTTCACTTTTATGCACATATTGATATGCTAATGTCTCTTTAAGGTTAAGATTGCTATGGTTGGGAAGTATACTGGTCTAACTGATTCATATTTGTCTGTGACAAAGGTGCGATTGATGCTCTTAACAGTTGTATACTTTTCTTCTAATTCTGCACAATTTTATCATTTAGGCAAACAAACAGTGGCATTTCTTTCTCTTTACGAAAAGAGATCCTTTGTAAATGCACCCATGATTATTTTCCAATTCTTTTTCTCCTCCAATCAAAACAATACCGTGAATCTGTTGCTTTGTTGATTCCTGGTGGCAGGCTCTTTTACATGCCTGTGTTGCATGCTCATTGAGGCCATCTATTGAATGGATTGCAGCGTCAGACCTTGAAGATGAGAGTGCATCAGTAGTATGAATTTTTTAAAGTCAGTGTTGCTTTTGTTTCTATTGAAATGAGTTAGTTATATGAAGAATTTCCTTCTCTTTCAGTCACCAGAAGCTCATGAACTGGCATGGCAAACATTGAAGGTGATGGCTTAGTTTTCCATTAGTGTATTTCTTCACAAACAGTTTTGGAGCATCTTAATTTATGTTATATTTTTACTCACTTGAAATTACTGAATACTTAAATGATGGTGTTGATATGAAACTATAGGGTTCTTCATGCATTCTCGTTCCCGGTGGTTTTGGTGATCGTGGAGTGCAAGGAATGGTGTTAGCAGCAAAATATGCCAGGGAACACAAAATTCCATACCTTGGCATTTGCTTGGGAATGCAGATTTCTGTGATTGAGATCTCTAGATCGGTATTCTTCCTTATGTAATTTTGTATTTTGTTTTAATTACAATGATGTTCTTCAGCATATATAACTAAGGTATGCTTGACTATGGTTTTAGATTTTGGGTTTACAAAGAGCAAACAGTGAAGAGTTTGACCCTCAAACACCAGACCCTGTTGTAATCTTCATGCCTGAGGTATGCTTGACTATGGCTTCTTCACCACATAAATTTTGGAACTTTGATTAGTCTAAGCTTGTCAATTTGGCTTTGTTTGCAGGGTTCAAGAACGCACATGGGAAGTACAATGAGACTGGGGACCCGGAGAACTTTCATCAAAGATCCTGATTGTATCACTTCTAAACTGTATGACAGAGAATTTTAACATTAAGAAACTTGTTTCATGTGTTTATGTTGATAGATTATGATTGTGCATTCCATTGTGTGCTATAATATCAATTTGAATCTATGGATTGAAGCCATCAACTAACCAAGAATTAGAGCATTTTTAACATTATCAATGCTTGTCAATTGCTAGCTACAAAGGTGCTGCTCATGTGGATGAACGGCATCGACACAGATACGAGGTCAGCATCGAACTTATGCTTTATGATATACTTTATGTAGTAGCACTTTCCGTTCTATCTTTATCATTTATACAGAAACAAGACCCACGCATGTTTTCATTTTGCTTGATGATTGGTATGCAGATGTTATCTTCACCGAACATAGAAACATTCCCTTATCTCCTCTCTTTTAACGACTATCTTTATATTGTTGTCGTTGTTGCTTGTTTAGCTGAAACAATCAAATCATGGCTAAAAGGCTCAAGTTTGTTTTTACTGGTTAAATTTTCTATGATTTGCGCATGTCATTTGCTTATCAGTTTAAGTACTTATATGTTAGTAATAATCTCTTATGCTATGAAATAGGTGAACCCAAAGTACCTTGGGAAGCTGTCAAGTAAAGGGCTCGAGTTTGTCGGCAGTGATGAAAGTGGGACTCGAATGGAGGTATTCTGCACACTATTCATTTTTCTTACTTTGTGCAACTTGTAGTTCAATATGGTATTCCTTTGTGATCTTTCGACAGGTCTTGGAGCTTCGTGGCCATCCCTACTACATAGGAGTGCAATTTCATCCAGAGTTTAAATCAAGACCAGCAAAACCTTCTGCTTTATTTTTAGGTAATACTAAGAGTCTGAATCCAGAGTATCTACGTATGTTGCTGCGACAATCATACTTTGAACAACTTCTCAGACGTATCGGAGTTGCTGGATTAGTTATTGAATTAAAATAATTTTATCCTATTTAATTGCAGGTCTTATATTGGCTGCAACTGGACGACTGCAGTCCTATTTAGATAGACTCAGATTCTAACTCAGACTAAGGGTGTGCTTGCGAAGCGAATGAGAATTAAAGTTTGTTGTTTGTTCTCTAATTTGAATTGCTCAAAGTTGAGGTTGCTCCTTGCAACAAAAAAGAAGAATATATATGGAACTCAATAGATAGTTGCCTCAAGGTTTGCTTAACTTTATGGTGTAGAAATTGTGCAGTGTGATCAACCATTCAGTTTTGTAGTTTTTACTTGAATTCCAGTTTAATTAGCAGTTGCAATTTAATTATAGTAGGACAAACATATTAATTCTGTGGTGTAGTGATTTTTTTTGCAATTAACCATCAATTTTGTTACTGTGGCTTAATTACTTGAATTCCAGAGTTTAATTAGCAGTTGCAGTTTATCATTCTGAAAAAAAAAATACATAATACTTCTCATCCGTTCTGTAGAAAACTATGTTGTTGATAATATCCAAATCAGATGACAGAACGACAAAGATGAGCCATTACGAAACGAAGAGCGCTGAGAAGATGAGGCATTGGAGAAGAACAGCAAGCTGTGGTCGCGGAACACCAACAGAGGTAAGCTGAAGCCTGATGACGCACTTAGAAGTTGTAGGTTGTCTATCGGCCACGGAATGCGGATCCTAAAGCGAAAAATATAAACGACTTGAGCTTATGGGATTTGATAACTTGATCAAATTTAACATAGGTTCTGAGTATAAACATATAGATTGATCTCTCTGTCTGGGTTTTGGGACCAGTCGATGCTACAATTTTGTGCATATGCTCAAATTTAATATAGGTTGTGAATATAAACATATAGATTGATCTCTCTGTCTGGGTTTTGGGATTAGTCTATGCTACAATTTTGTGCACATGTTCTACGGTTCAATTTTGTGCGCTGAACTTGAGCGCTTCGAGATTAGGGCAAAGATTTATAGCTATTTGAAGTCTTTTTCCACCGGATGCTCCATGAATGCCTCTGGATTAATTGTTAACTAATTACCAACGTCTTAAATCAATAACAGTATTCTGCATACGATTTTTTTTTTTATTATAATTCATGTATTTAATTTTTTGAATCGGTTAATCGTAGATGATCCTATCTGAAATCGGTGAAATTTAAAACTCCGGCTAGGTGGCTAAGGGGTTAACCTGAAGAAGACCCTAGAAAGGAGAGTCTGCAGCATCAGAGGAAGAGGAGAAGCATCAGCAAATAAGTCAGGGGGGTCCCTGGCTTAGTTCCTCTGACGCTCAAGTTAGGATGATCAACAGTGGAGGAGCGTGTGTAAGTATTCAGTGGATGAGATCAGAAAAGCATACCTGTGTCTTGTGAGGAGGGACATTTTATAGCTTTGTAATTTAAACATTTAATATAAACATCACATTAGGGAATGGAAGATGTTTTTTCACCACATTCCTGATATGAGGTAGTCACATCGCCCATTCCCT
>JBBUKS010505619.1:0-13908 GCA_038050645.1 Hedychium gardnerianum | reverse complement strand
TCATTTCTAATACCGATCGACACTGTAATCTATTGTGTCGCTCGTGTCGTTTCGGACAATAATATAATAATTAAGTACTTTAATAAATATTTTTTTTTAAAAAATAATTTTAATTTTAATTACGATATACTATAAATATTTTTTTCCTCTAATAAAAAATAAGTTTAAGAAGATTAACCATCTGAATAAATCTCTATTAGCACTTCTTGATTTAGTCTGACGGTTGATAAAAAGCTTGTATGAGACCAGACCAATCGTTTCAAGTTCGATGTTACTTAATTTATTTTTGTCACTCGTGCCAATGACACACTTCAAGTTGAATTCAAGTAATGTTTGTTATTTTTAATAACTATTTTTTTCAAAATTCTCATTGATACGGAAGGCCGTCAGGAGTGTCACGTGGTGAGAAAGTTAACATAAAAACAAAGGTGAGAGCCAACAAGGACTATCCCGTCTCTTGGACCCTCGATTCCTAAACCTCTTGGCTATAAAGACTCTCGGCTAACAACAGTCTTCCCTCTACTGAGACGCTCGACTCCTGAGACTCCCAACTACCAACAGTCTTTCATTTTCGAAAACTCTCGGCTGCCAACAGCCTCCCGGCTCCAGAAATTCTCTACTACCAACAACTCACAGCTCCTGAGACTCCTAGCTATCAATAGACTCCCGTCTCCGGAGACTCCCGGCTACCAACAGCCCCGTCTCCTGAGATTTCTGACTACCAACAGCTTCTCGAATCTTGAGATTCCCGGTTACCAACAACCCCCCGACTTCTGAGATTCTCGTATACCAACAGCCCCCATCTCTTGAGACTCCCAACTACCAACAACCCCCGTCTCCTGAGACTCCCGACTAACTACAGCCCCAAGCTATCAACAACCCCCGATTACCTGTACCACGATCATAATGTCCTCCGCATCTCCTAAAAACTGATACTCGTTGCTCCGAAATAGACGGGGAGAACGTGGACGTTACCTCATGGAGAATGTGGGAAACAGAGTCATTTACTCTTAATAAATAGGAGTAAATAACATAACATGAACAAAAATACCAAGGCACATGGAGAACGTGGAGGAGGACACAAACCCTATAAAAGATTGTTTGACAGAAGTACGTGCACATACGCATCTACAAACCCTAGCTATTGTTCATATTTTCCATTTCACCTCAACTGACTTAAGTGCCGGAGTGACTACGCCGGGAACCCCTGGTCATCATTCTCATCGTCTCTCTCCTAGCCCTTCTCAGTTGGACATACGCGAGCCTCCTCCAAAGCTTTTCCTGTTATCTGGCGATCGATGATAAAATCAACATCCACATCAAATCATCAATGAATCACTCACCTAACTCATTTTTATAATTTTATTTTTACAAGTAAATAAGTCAAGTGTGGATGAAAATTATGATTGCAAAATATACATGTTCATGTTGACTCACATTAAAGTAAAAAATAAATTAACTTATTTTTAATTCAATTGCTAATAATCTATTTAAAGTAAAAGTTCTAAGTGATAAAGGACTAAATAAGTAAAACTCATCCAAATTCGTACATGCTTTAACATATGTTTATTATACGACATAATATGATAAATCTAATTGAATTAACTATTTAGTTGCTACAATTTTATTTTTTATAAAATATAAAGGAAATTTTTTATCTAAATTCTCTAAGCATGAATCAATGCATGTCAAAATATGCTAAATGTCACACAACATAGTGCCGAAATCATATCATTCCATCCAAGGACTGAAAGTCCAGCATGGAATGATACTTTAAGCTTTGCCCCTAAGTATATAGTTGTCTTCTTTCTTCTTCTTCCCCATCCTACATCTCTAATTTGGAAGCAACAATAATTAAAAAAAAAATATCATTCCGGTTGCCAAATTTCCAGCACAGCTCGAATTTTAAACCTTGGCGTGCACACATGTGTGAGTTTGTGAACAATTAAAAAAAGCAGGAATGCTACTATGAATAGCATCCGTCATTATCTATAATTACAATATCTTAATAAAATATATCAAAATACAAACAAGCACATGAAAATTAATATAGTAGGAAGCTATAATGCAATAAAGAAAATAAGTCAGCTTGAATGTTTCGCTGGAGCAACTTACATGAGAGTGCATGCAGAAGAGCTTTTGTTTGAAAAGCAGCAAGCTTCTTTATTCTGTCACTCTTGCAAGCAGCAGCATCCTCACCTATCCAACAGAAACATAATAAATGGATCACTCTGAATTATTGCAAAAAGATGAAACAATGTAAATAAATCATTTAAGACCATAAGGAATGGTAAATTTGTTATGCTGAGAACAAAAGATAATCTTGATTTCCATTCCTTGCTGCCACACTGAGTACCGCTGCTATGCTTGCCACCTTTTGAAGCTTTCCTTACTTGAGCAATAACAACTCCTTATTTCCTTGATTATTGTTCCGTGTGAAGACTTTCGAGAAATAAATCGATTAGCTGGAGAATTATTAACTAAATCGCCCGAGCGGGGCCAGCTTGTCAGTCTTATGAGGTCCAAGCGTCAATCGAAGGGACTCGTCGGTCTTTTGATCCAAGTAATCGATCGGAGGAGTTCGTTTACAAAGCGGCGAGCGGACGAAACCTCTTTGATTTCTCGGGTCGGGGCCCTGCACGGAGCAAAGAGAGAGATGGAGGGTTAAAGAAGAGCTCTAGGCGAGAGGCCTGGGGATCCCACTCCGACGCTCAAGTCAGGTCTAATCAAGCGGAGGTAATTGAAACAGTTGCAAATAGTAAGTAGAGAAGTTTTAGATTAGAAAAAAAATCTCCCTGCACTAGTGGCTCCCGTTTCCTTATATACACTTTCAGGGTGTGTACGACCAGCATTAATGGCGTGTACCGTTGAGGCATGGCTGAGCATACCATGATGCGAAAGTCCCGCCGTTCTCCGTACCTCGGGAGAGTGCCTGAGGTACAGTTAGGGGTGTTCTGGTCGTGCTATTGGGGATGTTCTGATCGTATTGTTGGGGATGTTCTGGTCATATCGGTGGCGTCGGAGTTAGACCTTATAGGCATGCCAGAGGCATAGGCCAATGATAAGATCATACCGGTCGGTTATATTATAAACTCGACCGGGAAAGCAATTCAACCGACCGAGAAAGTAATTCAACCGACCGGGCTTTGTAGGGCGCATCCGGTCGGATTATAGACCTGACCGGAAACATAATTCAATCGATCGGGAGCATCCGGTCGGTAACATAATATACCTCGACCTGATACCTTGATTCCGGTCTGTGATCTTGATCACCTTTTTCCTATCGGGGTGATGATAATTGTACCTGGTCAGTTATATAGCACACGTTCGTCTGAAAGTTGAGAGGCCCAACCAGGTTCAGCTAATCTTGACCTTGACTATTCACCGCGTGACATCCGTCCGTACAACCATGGGGCCCAACATAACCACCTATATCACAAGCCCTCCCTTTGAGTATGGTCGAAGGAGGCATGACTGACTGACCGGACAACTTTGTGTTGAGTTTCTTGATTCGATCAGACATTGGTATGTTCTTCGGACCGGGCGACAGTAACGTGCCTCGGGAAATGAGCTTCATAAATGCTACTTAATGAGGGGGCGCTAATGATGAGTCGACCGTTGTGCTGACCGATGGTTGCTCGATGCGTGGCCTACCTACGTCGGGATGTCAATCGCCGCGACTGTTGTGCTACCGGCGATTCGCGGGAGGCTTGATCTAATGGTCCTCACGTGTTATCCTTAAGTAGGTGCTTGCAGATCCGACGGCTGAGGATCCAGGACCTCGGCTATATAAGGTCTCTGTCGGAAAAGGTTTCGGCTGTTTGCTTTCGCCTCGGTCGCTGTCTCGTAGCCTCCAATATTTCCGCTCGATGTTTGCATCTCTCGATCCAGTAAGTTGCCCCCGTTCGGTGTAGGGTTCCTGGGTCTTAGGTTAGTTAGAGGTTTTTGTAGATTTGGTGTTCCTCTTTTAAGTCATGGCAGAAGAGTCGACTTCCGGTCCTTGGTATGACTCTATGAAGTCCACCTTCACTACCTCCGACTTAGAGGAAGTTAGAGTGCAGTACGGGACTCCGCTCGGCTACAAGCTGACAATTCTCCGTCCGGACCAATGAGCCCACAAACCCCCGGCCAGGAGCGTGACATTTTTCCTAGGTCAGTTTCAGGCCGGTATTCATTTTCCCATATCCCCTTTCTTTGACTCCGTGTCCTGATACTTTGGTATCCCTTTAAATCAACTGGCCCCTAATCGCTATCGACAGCTCTGTGGGTCGTACATAGTCTTTAGGGTATGCGGTATTCCACTTGAGGGTCGGTCGTTCCATTTATTTTCTACTCGAAAATGGGAGAAGAAGGGACTTTCTTCTTCCAGTCCCGGGTCGGATACTATTTTTTAGATGAACTGTCGACTTCTAACAGGGGATGAAAGGATACATTTTTCTACGTGTCCTCTTCGACCGACTTTGAGTGGGCGACCGAGTGGAGTGTGACCCTGCCGAAGCCTCCCCGACCTACGTCCTCTTTTAGGGCAGCGCATTTGAAGGAGGACGATATTCTTGCCGACCTGAGCTTCAACGCCAGGGAGCTATTGCAGGAGGGGCTCCTCTATGCAGTCAGACTGAGCCCGGTCGCGACCCCGCTGCATGCTTCCTTCGGTGGGTTATTCTATAGCTGCAATTCTATTTATGTCTAACTAAGAATTTTTTGTACTTTATGCAGGTCAGACAATGTGGAAAGCAACGGCTGCCCAATCGAGGAGGCTTTCATTGGGAGAGCTAGAGGAGCGCGGCTTGGAAATAACCGCGGAGGAAGGACGGCCCGCATCGCCGGTCGGCTCGTCAAGAGAGCAGAACACTGACGAGTTGCCTCCCCTCTCCCCTCCCTGATGTGTGCAGGGGCATCATCTAGGAGGGAGGAGCGTCTGCCCCGGCCCGACAATGAACGCCGCTCGGGGAAACACCCCACTATTCAAAGCACTGAAAGGCGTGCCCTTCCACCGACCGGCTAGCCCTTCCACCGACCGAGATGCTTAAGAGAATCAACCGCGGTCGGGCAACACTATATCGTCGGGCTCTACGTCGATCTGCATCTCTCCCATAGCTCGGACGGGAGGTCCGGCGGGCGAGCGAAAATCGGTTGAGCTCCCTTCTCCGACATCAGTTGAGGTCCCTATTGAGATCTCTCCGACTAGGGAGGGTAGCAGCAGGCGAGGGCCCATCATCCCTGCCAAAGTACGGCTGGATGGTCGGGCGGCAACTGCATGGCGGTCGTTGCAGGAGCATTTGCAAAACTACTCTAATAAACAGACGTTGGACTTCCTGGTATCCAACTTGGTGGCGGTAAGTTCCTGATCTGTTCATTTTACTCGTTTATTTTCTGGCCTTCATATTGATAACTGTTTTGCAGGCGTGGCGCGGGGCTCGGAGACCATCGCCCGGGGCTATAGGCTCTTGCGGGCGAATCAAGAGTTATAGCCTCGGGTTGCCGAGCTGGAAAATCAGGAGGGCCCTCCGAGTGAGGAGGTTCGGGCAGAAGTGGAGCAGCTCAGAGCCAATCTGCAACTCCAGGCCACCCGCCTGACCCAACTTGAGGGGGCGAAGCAAGCTGCGAACTCTCAGTTGAAGGAATCGAGGGGACTGTTAAGGAGGAGCTCGTACAAGCCCGGTCGGCAAAGAGGGAGGCCCAAGCCCAGTTGGAGGCAGCGAAGTCTGAACTAGCCTCGCGAAGCAAGGCGCTGGAGAAAATGAAGAGCGCCCTGGCCAAGGAGAAGGCCGAGTTGGAGAAGGAAAAGGTAGCACAGGCTCATCAACAGGCTACCGCGGAGGAGCGCTGGTCCGCCCGGAGGGTCCAGTACCTAAACTCCACCGAATTCCAAAACCAGCTCGCCCGAAAATTATGCAAATGTTTGAATAAGGGGCTAGAGGAGATGTGGAACAACTACGAGAGGTCGGTCATTTGGCAACCGACCTGCCTCTGAACACGGTGGACTTCGAGAAGATTATCGACAATGTTTCGGACGACGCCCTGGGCGAGTTCGTATAGGGTTTTATCTTCTTTTGTATTGCCCGGTCGGGCCTTCGCCTTAATCAGGGGGAGGATCGGTGTTGTGGCCTAGAGACGACCCAAACAGGGGAGGTTGAGCCCCGACGGGACAATAAGCTTTATCATAGCTCGACCCATGATCAGAGGGGAGATCGGCGCGTTAGCAGAGAGGCTCGACACCGGATCAATGGTGGAGGTCGGAGCTTTATCGTAGCCCTTGATCAGAGGGGAGATCGACGCTTTAGCGGAGAGACTCGACCCCGTATTAATGGGGGAGGTTGGAGCTTTATCGTAGCTCAACCCTTGATAAAGGGGAGATTGACGCTTTAGCGGAGAGACTCGATCCCGGATCAATGGGGGAGGTCGGAGCTTTCTCGTGGGTCAAGGTACATATCAGATCGGGATGTCTTTTCGACCTGTAAGAACCTTTTCATTATTGGGAAAACGCTAGACATATCTATCTTACATAACTAAAAATAAGAGCGGGCGGTTCAAGGGCCTCTGCTCCGGTACGGCTGCAAGTGGTTTGCACTCCATGGTCGGTCTAGCTCATTTCCATCCAAGCTCTACAGATAGTAGGCTCTGAAACTAAACTTGTGGGTGATCTTGTATGGGTCATGTCATTGGGGTTCGAGCTTGCTGACATCTTCGACCGACTTTACCCTTTTCCACACAAAATCCCCGACCTGGAAAGTTCGAGAGATGACCCGTTTGTTGTAGGTCTGCTTCATCCGTTGACGGTATGCTATAAGTCGGGCGGTCGCTCTTTCCCTTGTTTCAGTGATCAAATCTAGTTCCATGCGCCCTAGCTCGACATTGTTCTCCCCATACGCCGCTCGTCGGATGGATTCTTCCCCGATTTCTACTGGCACCACCGTCTCCCCCTCCGTAGACCAAGTGGAAGGGAGTTAGGCCGGTGCTTTCCCTAGGGGTCGTCCGATAGGCCTAAAGGATGTTGAGCAGCTCCTCCACCCATCTTCCTCCAACGTGGTCGAATTTGATTTTAAGCCCCTTGCCGATTTCTCTATTGACGACCTCCGTTTGTCCGTTGCTCTGCGGGTAGGCCACTGAGGTGAAAGTCTGCTTGACGTCATACATGTCGCACCATTCTCTAAGCTTCCGCCCTTGAAATTGTCGCCCATTATCAGACACCAATTTATCGGGAATGCCGAATCGACAAATGATGTTTTGTCATAAGAACTTCATGACAGCCTCTTCAGTGATGCGGGCGAGTGGTTCGACTTCGACCCACTTGGAGAAATAATCCACTACAACCAG
Organism: Hedychium gardnerianum; assembly: GCA_038050645.1. Classification (NCBI taxonomy): domain Eukaryota; kingdom Viridiplantae; phylum Streptophyta; class Magnoliopsida; order Zingiberales; family Zingiberaceae; genus Hedychium; species Hedychium gardnerianum. Next base: position 6,591 of record JBBUKS010505619.1, on the reverse strand, counting down.
GAGAAATTTTTGTTGTCGAGGCTCGGTCGGGAACGGTACCACAATATCCATATCCCATTGGTCGAACGGCTGCGATATTATTGACGTCCTTAACTGTGCGGTCGGGCGGTGAGGTAGGTTCTGATTTTTCTGACAATGAGGGCAACTGGCGACGAACTGCGTTGTGTCCGCCTGGAGGGTGGGCTAATAATACCCATCCAAGAGAATTTTTCGGGCGAGAGTCCAGCCCCCCACGTGGTTTCCACAGATACCCTCGTAGACTTCCCGTATAACATAATCTGTCTCGTCCGGGCCCAGGCACTTGAGGAATGGCTGAGAGAAGATGCGCTTATAAAGGGCATCACCGATCAGTGTGAACATGACCGCCCATCTTCGAAGTCACTTGGCGGTCTCCGCCTCCTGGGGGATGATTCCGAGATGAAGGTACGAGATGAAGGTACGAGATGAAGGTACGAGATGAGTGGGATCCTCCAATCTGGGGTGGCGTCGTCTTCGGATAGCCGATCGATCTGAGCCACGAGCAGGGTCTGCGAGGTCGGCTTGACAAGAGTCCACTCGGCCATAGCACTAGCAATTTTGGCCAGTTCATCGACCTTGAGATTGTCCGCTTGGGGGATCTTTTGCAGCGTCACTTCCTGGAAATTGACTTTCAGTCGTTCATAGGCCTCTGCGTACTTTCTCAGGCGCTCATTTTTGATCTTGAAGCTTCCCTCCAACTGTCGAGCTACCAACTGCGAGTCTGAGTGGATCACTACCTGAGTGGCCCCTATGCGCTATGCCGCTTGCAGACCGGCTAGGAGGGCCTCATACTCCGCCTTGTTATTGGTGGCCCGGAAGTTAAGTTGGATAGATAACTGCATAACGTCTTCTCGGGGTGAAATCAACAAGACCCCAACTCCACTGCCCTGGTGATTAGCTGACTCATCCACATAAATCTTCCAGACCCCTTCTGGATCGGGGCCTGTCGTCTCCATCATGAAGTCGGCTAAGGCCTGAGCCTTTATAGTTGTTCGAGGCTGGTACTGAATATCGAACTCACTGAGTTCGGTAGTCCATTTGATCAGCCGGCCTGAAACCTCAGGGTCGGTCAAAACCCGCCCTAGCATGCTGTTGGTGAGGATCGTGATCGAGTGAGAGAGGAAGTATGCTCTCAGTCGCCGGACGATCGCCACCAGTACCAATGCCAGTTTCTCCAGAATGGTGTATCTACTCTCCGCCTCCTTCAACAAGTGGCTAGTGAAGTAGACCGGGTGCTACATGCCCCCTTCTTCTCGCACCAGGGCAGCACCCAGGGCTCCTTCCCGACCGCTAAATACAACCACAAGCGTTCGTCGATTATTGGTTTGGACAGGAGCGGTAGTTGCGCCGGGTATTCTTTTAGTTCGACAAAAGCAAGGCTACAGCTCGCGTCCCATTCAAACTTTGACGCCTTCCTTAGCACCTTGAAGAATGGGAGGCTTTTTATCGCTGATCGGGAGATGAATCGAGACAATGCGGTGATACATCCGATTGGTCGTTGCGCTTCCTTGAGGTTCTTGGGTGGGGCCATGTTGCGAAGGGTCTGCATCTTTTCTGGATTGACTTCGATTCCCCGATCAGTAACTACGTAGCCGAGGAAGCGACCACTCTTGGCTCCGAAGAGGCACTTGTTGGGATTTAGATTGAGCCCATACTTCCTCAGAGTGTCATAGATTTCTTTAATATCAGTGATAAGGTTGTCCGACCGGGCTGATTTAATCAGGATGTCGTCCACGTACACTTCAATGTTTCTTCCAATCTGATGCTTAAACACTCGATCCATCATCCTTTGATACGTAGTCCTCGTATTTTTCAGTCCAAACGGTATGACGTTGTAGCAGAACGTATCCATGGAGGTGATAAAGCTGACTTTTTTCTGGTCTTCTGGGGCCAACGAGATTTGGTGATATCCCTGATAACTGTCCAGCATGCAAATATATTCACATCCACTAGTTGAGTCGACTAACTGGTTGATGCTGGGAGGAGGTAGTAGTCCTTCGGGCAAGCCTTGTTTAGGTCACGAAAGTCAATGCAGACCCACCATTTGTCGTCGGGCTCGGACACCAAAACGACATTCGCTAGCCAGATGGGGAACTGCACTTCCTGAATGTGCCCCGCTTCTAAGAGCTTGTCGACCTCCGCTCGGATCACTTGATCTTGTTCCGGCATGAAATGCCTCTTCTTTTGCCTAACCGGCCTTGACTCCGGGAGGATGTTAAGCTTGTGCATCATTACGGCAGGGGCTATCCCTTTGATCTCAGAGGCCGACCAAGCGAAGACGTCATGGTTCCGCGCCAAACATTTCTTCAGCTGCCCCTTTATCTCGTCGGGCAGGCCCACCACTATACGGGTGGTATCGTTAGGCCGCTTGAGGTGGATCTGAATTTTCTCCTTGTCTTTGTCCGATACTCCTGACGGTATCCGGGCGGTTCCCTCCTGAATGACGTTGACTTGGGGTCCTTGGACCCTTCTGGCCTTATTAGAGCAGTTTGGACGATGTCGACGTAACACCTCCGAGCGGCCGACTGACTATCTCTTACTTCTCCGACTCGATTTTTTGCGAGGAATTTGACCTTTTGGTAGAAGGTGGAGACTATGACTTTGAAGGCATTAAGAGTCGGCCTTCCTAAGATAACGTTGTAGGTTGATTCGGCTTCCACCATCACGAAGGGCGTCCGCCGAGTCTTTCCACGAGCTCTTCTCCCAAGGTGTACGGTAGGATGATTTGTCTGGCCAACTGAACTTAGTGTCTAGTAAACCCGAACAGAGGGGTGTCCATGGGTTGGAGTTCCTCCTCCTTGATCCGCATCTGGTCGAGGGTCTTCCTAAAAATGAAGTTGACCGAGCTGTTCGCATCCACGAAGATCCGCTTTATTTCATAATTGGCTATCACAACCTTGATAACCAGGGCGTCGTCGTGGGGCGTCTCAATCCCTTCCAAGTCTCGCGGCCCGAAGCTGATTGCCGGTCCTCTATTCTCCCCGGCGTTGATGCTTACCCCAAAGTTCTCCAGTCGCCGACTGTGAGCTTTGCGGGCTCTGTTGGAGTTCCCGTCGGTGGAACCGCCGGATATCATGTCTATCATCCCTCTCAACGGGGCTTTGCCTTTGTCCTTCGTCCCCTCTTCTTTTGGAGGGGTGGATCTTCGGTGGTTCCTTAAGGGTGTCCTAGCACGCCGATCGGACGAACCCTCTGTCTCCCTTCGCTCCGCCCGGCAAGGAGAGCGCTTCCTGTCGGGAGACTTCCATTCTACGTCTCACTGCTTCCTCTTCAGTCCATAGCAGTCTTTGGTCTCATGTCCTTCTCTTTAGTGGTAGGAACAAAAGAGGTCGGCCAATTTAGGATACCACTTCTTGGGCCGCGGGGCTAGGAAGGCTTCAATTTCATGGACCGCTATGTCTCCGCCTCGGGGAATTTGGCAATGAGATCTCGGGCGATCATTGTATTTCAGTGGAGGGGGAGGGGCCTTGCGGTCGGACGTACCGGCCGAGGCATTGGTTTCCCTTTTCCGGGCTGACTGGGCCTCTTATATCTTCACGTATTTGAGGGCCCGACTCATGAGGTGATCGAAGTCTACCGGGGGTTTCTTCACCAGGGACCAGAAGAAATTGCCTTCTTGCAGGCCCTGCGAGAAGGTGCTGATCAGAATCTCGGGGTGGCTTCCTAGACATCCAAGGTCACTTTGCTAAACCGTTGGAGGTAATCCTTCAGGGGCTCTTTCGCTCTCTGCTTCATGGAGAACAGGTCCAAGGGAGTCTTAATGTACATTTGGCTGCTAGCAAAGTGCTGTAGAAACATACTTTTGAATTCCTTGAAGGAATGAATGATCCGGTCGACAAACGATTGAACCACCTCTGCGCTGGACCCGTCAGGGTCGTCAGGAAGATCTTGCATTTAACTCTGTCCGGGTATTGGTGTAGTAGCGTTGTGTTCTCGAACTTGCATAGGTGGTCTTCTGGGTCCGCCGACCCATTATACTCCCTGACGGTCGTGGGGCGAAAATGTTTGGTCAGGGGATCACCCAAGACATTCTCGGAGAACGGCGGGCCTTTAGTTCCGCTGACTCCGTTGGGCGCCGACCCTTTGCTTTTGGCGACGTCTTGGGCCTTGGCCCGGGCGATCGAGGACTCTTTTGACTGCTCCGGTGGGAGAGATACTTTCACCGCGGGTCGACCAAAGGCCAACGGTGTGTTTGCGGGCGTGAATAAAGCAATCACACAAACCCTAAACATATCATTCTGAATATTGAGTACAAAATAGGAGCGGAGGGAGATGACTGACCACGAAAACTCTATCTCAAATAGCGCAAGCCAAGAGTTGAACAAGATTACACGTTTGTAGGGTTTCGGCTTCTACGATGTTCGCCGACGAGACAAAGAGTAGAAGAAGATGACCTGTGGCTTGAGAGAATTTCTTTTTCTTTCCCCCCGCAAAGAGATGTCACGTAGACCCGAACCAATTTAAGCAATTTTTTCTTATCTTTGTTTTAACTGCGCTTCGGATACTTGCAAAAAAGTGAATGCAAATTTGGTAGAGCGGGTAAAAGAAGAATAAAGTGCGCCTTTTAGCTAATTTGAACATTGTGTGTGTGTTTTTGTAAATGTGAACCACTCAGTAATTCATTAGGGAAATTGTCGTAAACGATGTAAACCATTAAACAGTGCACAATACATATAAAGATTATTAAATAGTGTATAATACATAGAAAGTCACTTAAACAGTGCATAATAACTCTCAATCCTCCTACAAAAGTTATTCATTTTTGCTTGTCGTCCCATCCCCTAACTTCTTAACTATTTCTTTAGTTCTTTTGTGGACTTCCTCCGCTCAACGCCGCAACCTCTCAACCTGGTCAAATCCTGACTTCTCCCTTAGGAGAGCGTCGTCCACTCAATGACCCATCATTTTCACCTCTTGGGAGTGAACTGTACCGACCATTTGAACAATATTAAAAAAACTCATCCACCGTTTTCCCACACAAGACCTTCAAAGCCTCGTCGTGGGCCCTCATCATTTCTAACCGGATTTCGGCGTTAATCGACTCACTTAGTAGTGAACTTAGTAGTAATTGACGAAAAGCACGCTGCATGAATCAATAATGAGAGGTTATTCAAAATACTTTTAGCTTACAATATAAACATTCGCTCACTGCAATTGGCAACCGGCTCGGGCTGTCAGAAATGGAAGGGGAGGATATGTCATTCCCTTCCACGGACGAGGCACTGCCGGAACTATCGGATATAACTACCGAATCAGAAGGGGTCCCTGAATGCACTCGCCTTCGGGGTAGGGAAATCCTTGCTTCTTCCTCCACCCATTTACCTTGCGATGTCATTCAAAGATTCAAAGCAGTGAGGGTTGATAGTTCAGGGAAGAGCCAACGATGGGGAATCTTATAGGGTTAAGGGACACCAGATATCACGCGCACGGGAATACCAATAGTTATCAGTCAATGTTATTTTCAAGATGTCATTGAAAGGACGTGACTGGTCAAAGGACATTGAATGGACGTGACACTTCGAAGGGCATTGAATGAACGGACCCTGGTGCTTGTTTAGGAAGAGAAGCACCATGTTGGTGCTGGTCTAGAAAGAACAGCCCCACGTTGGTGCTGCTCTTCCTAAACCAACACCACTCTATACACTTTGCCTTGGACTCGTCTGGAGCAATGCTGTGAAGACTTAGAATTTGTAAATGAGAACACATTTGGAGTCTCCTGACCCATTCCAACCCACGGGACTTGGAATGGATCCGATTTGAGCTCTCCAGGTCCATGGATTTTTGAAATATTTTCATGTTATGGAAGATGAGAGTCTCTACAATGTATATATGGCCTCCAATCATGGATCTGAGACTCCCACATGAAGATATGACCGCGTGCCAAGTGGCACGAATCCTGGTGCTGGTCTGGAAAGAACAATACCAACGTGGTGCTGGTCTTCAAAGACCAACACTACTATGTGAAAAACTATCCACATGGTCTGGAGTAATGCTGGGAAGGCTTAGAATTTGTAAATGAAGGAATATTTGGAGTCTCCTCACCCATTCCAACCCACGGGACTTGGAATGGGTCTGATCTGAGCTCCCCAGGTCCATCAATGGGTTTTGATCGAAACTCATTGATAAACCTAGGGGGCTTGGATTTCTGAAATATTTCCATGTTATGGAAGACGAGAGTCTCTACAATGTATATATGACCTCCAATCATGGTTATGAGACTCCCACATGAAGATATGTCTGCGTGCCAAGTGACACGGATCCCGGTGTTGGTCTAGAATGAACAACACCACTGTGGTACTGGTATTTAAAGACCAGCACCGCTATGAGTCTCTCAACATGATTCAACCCAAAGAATACGCTTATACCCATCATATCAACAGACAACACCAACTTTAGCTTGAGTTGGTCTTCAAAGACCATCCTCTTGCCCCTCCCTCCTGGGACTCCATTTCCTTATTACCAAAATCAAGAATCATCTATTCAATGTGAACTAATGAGCTTGAGTTAATATCTGCGCCTATCAATTTCTTTTCTAAAGATTGCTGGTACACATCTTCTGTGTTCAAGTGAAAT
>JBBUKS010505581.1:0-13911 GCA_038050645.1 Hedychium gardnerianum | reverse complement strand
ATGATTCTGAAAAGCTTGAAGAGCCATCTGCGTGTTGTCTGATTTTATAGATGATTTCTGGCCTTAAATTCCAATGAAAATTGAATAAAATAGTACAATTTTAAAAGAAAGAGTTAATGTCTCTGTTGAATTTTCTCCAAAGTTACTACGGCGACTAGATAGAACGACAATGCATTACGGCGTTGAATAATATCTTGGAATAAAACAAGGACTTATCGCTGACTTCAAGTAAAAAATAAACAATAACTTGGAAAAATAGATGCGTGCTTGGAAATTGCATTCGCATCACTATCGAGAAGAAGAAAAACGCGAGAAATAGAGGCGAACTGACCAATGAGAAAAATAGAGAGCAGAAAAAATATGAAAAAAATGATCGAGAAGACTAATATTTTATCATGTTATAGGAGTTCATTGTTAACATGAAAACACCACAAGTCCATTTTAAAAGAGGTCAGAGGTGTCGTGATTAAACTTTTCAATAATAAATTAGATATTGAAAGTTTGAAAATTCAACTAGATATATTATAGATTTTTTTTTTTAATGAGTAACGAATTCAAAAATGTTAACTTAGGATGAGCATTCATGTACGTTTTCGTGATTTATTTTAATAATCGGTTAAAAAATAAAAAAAGCTAGCTGACCACTGTGAGAAAAATAGAGAGCAACAAAACATAGAAAATCAAGAGGAAATAGAGAGGAAATTAGGAATAAAGTTCTTGGTTTGACGGAAATGCTGAATTTGATTTCAAGTGATTGGAATTAACAATTAAGGATATAATTCTTACTTTGACCGAAATGCTGAATTTGATTTCGAGTGATTGGAATCAACAATTAGGAATATAATTCTTAATTGGAATAAATAATTTGATAATGTATGGGATTAAAAAATCATTAACCCCATAGCTAATTGATTAGGCTATGAAACCGTACTAAAGGGGAATGTTAAAAATCATATATGATTTTCTTGAATTAGCAAACATATGTTGGGAGTTAGGGATGAAAGAACCTAAACAGTTATTCTTACTAATTCAAAGATTTTGTTGTAAGAAAAATTAAACGAATTTATTTATTATTTATTTGACTTATCTACAATTTATATGATATGTCAAATAAAAGGAGCTCCCACCCATAGTGGTAGGGAGCGACTCCTCACTTACTTATTAAATTAATTTTTTCTTTTTTGAAAAAATAAATAAAATATAAAAAAGTCGTTGTTTACTAAAAATTAATAGTTGTTCAATGACTAATAATATATTAAATATATATTCTATATAAACTATAAATAATATATAAAATATATTATCTATATATATATAATGTAAAATATAAATAAAGAGCGAAATCAAGTTGTTGGGAGGTTTTTTGATAATGAGAAAATGAGTGAGATTTTTTTTTTTTACAGACGTTGATGTGACATTGTAAGGATTATAAAAAAACTCCGCAGCTAACGATGATAAGCAGAGACAGTGGAAGGGAGAAGGGGTTGTGGGAGCACAACCCCGATGGAAACAAGTAGTAGTTTCCAGTGAAGGTTTCAACTTCACCACCGAAGGCTAGGCTACTCCAATCAATCAAGGTTCTCCAAGTCAACCGGTGATGGGTTGTGGGACACCTCACATGAAGCGACTGAGAGAGGAGGCCAGGAGGTGAGGGTGCTTCTCATATGCCGGCCAACCACGTCGAAATTGACAGAAGTTTCCGACCAGGGCAACAACAGAGGGAGATGGTGCTTTCAACAAGTTGCTGTGGGTTCTCTTCATGGGCCGGGAAGAAGCTTTGTGGTGGCTGGTTCTTGGGGTAAGGATCACAAAGACCACCTCTCCGGCCGAGACACCCATCGGTCCTGGAGAGGAATGGAGACGGTGGGAATGAGTGGCGGTGTAGTGGCTGCGGTGCTCATCAGCGGGAGAGGTGGAGAGAAAGTCAAGCTATTGCTACTGGATCCCAATAGCTGCGAGTGGACGCTCGGATGCTACAACAGCTCCAGCGAGCAGCCGACCGTGAGGAGGCTTTGGCAAGGTCTTGGGGGCGCGATCTTTGAGGTCACCTAGGATTGCATGGACAGTTGGGCTTGGTGAAGAGGGAATTTCAAATTTGAATGGGGTAGCTGGTTTGAAGTTTGAATTTCAAATTCCCATCCCCCAACCGATACAAAGGGATTCTATTACCATCTTCGAGAGCATGCATATTAGCCCGTTTGTTGACTGATTATTTGACCATCCATGGTATTTAGCCTGAATAAATTAACGTCATCTGTAGAAACTCTGAATTAAAATACTATGATGGTTAATACTAGAAGAATTGCTAACAATCGCGACTCCGTCAGAAATAGAAGCCGTGAAGGAGGAGCGACCATAACACAAGAAGACATCAATCAAATGGTCTCCAAGGTGTTACAGGAAATACCACAACAATACCCACTATTACAACCACCACCAGAGGGAGCCCGTCCTCCCTTAGCAGGCACACCCCCTCTGCCAATTAAGGTGTCATCACCTTCATAGGGGTTTAGCCGGCTATGGTCTCAATCAACAAGGGTGTATCCCTCCCCGACGAAGATTTGCACAAGTCACAAGTAGGTGAGATGCCTCTTCACGATTGCAAAGGAAAGATACCAATCATTAATGAGGGAGCTATTCGAGGAATGCCCTTCTCTAGAGAAGTCCTTGAACAGGAACGACCTGGCCATTTTTGGTAGCCGCAACTGGGAGAATACATGTGGTCATCGGATCCTGAAGATCATTTGTGCCACTTCAAGAACATTTCACTATTACAGTAATACACGAATGTCGTCAAGTGTCGAGTCTTCTAACTACCTTCTCAAGCTCGGCCCAATGATGGTTCAGTCGACTCCCTGCTTCCTCCAATAATTCCTTCAACAACTTCAAGGCTGCCTTCCTGCATCAATTTGCCAGCAATAAGAGGTATCAAAAGACATCTCTCAACCTTTTTACCATGAAGCATAAGCCTCGAGAGACCCTCTGACAGTACCTTCAACGGTTCAATCAAGTCATCTGGGATGTCCCATCCACCCCTTTAGAGATCTTAACCAGTTCCTTCTCCCAAGGTCTGATAGATAGGGATTTCTTTAGATCCTTGATGAAGAAGCCTCTGGTAAACTACGAAAAGCTATTGGAATGGCCCGAGAAGGTACATCCACTTGGAGGAGGCCCAACTTGCACGCAAAGGCGAAGCCATCTCTGCCACTCATCCTGACAAGAAACCTCTTCCACCTTGACCCAAGAACATGATTCCTCCCCAACTCCTCAACTACGTCCTTGCTTGAAGAGAGGAGAGGGAGGTGCAAGTCGTAACCTCAACTCCCACATTTGCAATAGGGCCTAGACAGTCATCTCAAGAAGGAGCGGTCTATTTCTGTACTTATCATCAGTCATACGCACAATACTATTAGGCGTACACATGTCAAGTTACACTTGGTGTGATGACTCAGGAGATTGGCCAAATTGGCACATAGACAATTCAATCCCTAGACAGGAACAAGAGCCACTTCAATGCTGCTCCCTGGATCACCGAAACAATAATTGAGACGATCGCCGAGACCATAGCTTAGATCTTTTGCATAATGCTGCTCCTCGAGGTGACATCAACATGATCTCAAGTGACTCCACTGATGGAGACTCCTGTTGAGAATACAATTAAAGTCTCACATTCGAAATACTTGAAAAAAGATTATGGGTTTATAAGATAAAGATATCTCCATTTATATGAAACCTTTTGGTTAGATCCCAAACATAAATTCATGAGGACTTAGGCCTAAAATGAATAATATCATACCATTATAGAGATATGTGAATTCTTTTGATCCTAACAAGTGATATCAGAGTCATGGTACAGATCGAGTCATGTGAATAGAATAGTGACTTTGAACGAAGGAGGTGGGGGCTCCTAGAGGAGTGAACTCTAAGTGAAAATTCCTAGCAAGTCAAAGATGACCGGATGCTTGGCAAAAATCCTGGGGAGTGAACCCTAGGTAGTGAAAAGTCCAAGTAGGTCAACAGTGACCAAATACTTGACGAAAATCCTAGGGGAGTGAACCTTAAGTGGTGAAAAGTCTAAACAGGTCAAGGGTGACTAGATGCTTGACGAAAATCCTAGGAGAATAAACTCTAGGTGGTGAATTAGAGGAGAGGAGTGACCTTAATTGATCATGTAAGTATCCCGGGTTAGTTTTGATGGTGATCAACTGAGTTAAGGAAGGCCCCGTGTTGTTTTGATGCCTTGTGTCTAAGTGTGCAGAGACGTAGGAACATAAGAAGTCAAGCGAAAGACGTAGCAAGTGAGAAGGATGACACGAGAAGCGAATTGACTGGCTCGGTACATCTGAGGGACGAGGAGCTGCGAAAGAGTACACCGATGGAGCGAGAATGACTCGGTCCAAAGGACGAGAAGCCAGGAGGAAGTCTGCTTGAGGAAAAGGTCAAAGTTGGGTTCGGGTGAGTTTAACTCCGAACGATTAGAGCATCACCCAAGCGATCGGAAGGAGAAATGGTCAATGTTGAAATTGACCATTCAAAGCGCTCGAGGCTCCTCGATTGAATTGGAGGCACCTCGGATGCTAGCCACTAGAGGCACCTTCGATGCATTTGAGGCGCCTCACCCGCTAGCCATTGGAACTGTCTCGGATGCAATGGAGGCGTCTCGGATGACAGAAAATCGTTGCGGAGAAGATAAGAAGTGGTGGTCACGTTAGTCGCTTCGAGGCTCCTCGGATGCATTGGAGGTGCCCCCAATCTACCAGATCAGCACATAACCATTGTGACGAGGATAGAAGTTACCTTGTTGGCGGCGCCCCCAATAGTGCCACGTCAACAAATGATCATTTTGACCAGAATGCTATAAATAGAGGCCTCGTCCTTTATTCTGGAATAACATACTCTATACTTTCAATTCTGTTTTCGATTTCTAAGTCTGTGCTTTCAAAGTTTCTAAGAGGCTATTCCACCTTCACGAAAGATATCTTAGTGGAACTTTCACCTGTCTTGAATTAACAACCACTCAGGTTGTAACCAAGTAAATCCTACCTCTTATTTTTATATGCATTTATTTTTTTTAATTAATTAGTGTGTGTTCTTACTAAAGTTCAAGTAGCAAGAGAAGTGTTAATTTTCATTTATAGGACTATTCACCTCCTCTAGTCGGTCCACCCAATCCAACAAATCAATGCTTGAGGGGAGGCCCGAAGCAAGTTAAGGGTGACCGAATACTTGAGGGAAGACCCAAACCATGAGAATAATGTAGTTCTTCATTTGAGGGGAGGATTATTGGGAATACAATCGAAGTCCCACATTGAAAATACACAGAAAAGATCATAAGTTCATAAGATAAAAATATCTCTATTTGTATGAGACATTTTGGGTAGAACCCAAAAATAAATCTATAAGGGCTTAGGCCCAAAGTGAATAATATCATATCATTATGGATATATATGAATTTTTTTGATCCTAGCAACTCTAACCATGCCAGAAAGGCTCACGGGCGAAGGTTGGAGAGTTACAATGTTGACACCAGTAAAAGCCAGGAGAATGACCCCCTAATAAGCTTCGGTCCTCAAGATTTACAAGGAGTTGTCACCCCGCACAATGACGCCTTAGTAATTCGAGCCATTATAGTTAATTACAATGTGGCAAGAGTGTTCGTCGACACAGGAAGTTCGGTGAATGTGTTATATAAAGAAGTTTTTGATCAAATGCAAATCGACTGAGAGGAATTACAACCCATGTCAACTGCTCTATTTGGATTTACAAGCCATGAGATACAACCGCTGGGGCAGATCAATCTCCCTCTCTCGCTACATGAAGAGCCTTTGAAGCGTACCCGGAACACCATCTTCATGGTAGTCGATGCTTCGTCCTCTTACAATGTCATCTTGGGAAGGCCGACTCTCAGCTCATTATGCACAGTAGTTTCCACTTTTCATCAAAAGATGAAGTTTTCGATCGCAGATCGAATAGGATAGGTTAGTGTAGATCAGAACACTGCTCGAAAAATGCTATGTACAAATAGTTCAAGCCAATCTCAAGAAGGCCTGAAGAACTTAGAGGAGTGACATACACTCCTTATAGGAGGTGCCCGTTCCTCAGCCAGTTCATGAGAAGGAAGAAGCTTAAATCGTACCCCACCAACCAGATCGCATTACTCTGATAGCTGTTGATTTAACTCCTGAGTTAAAAGAAAGATTGACCACCTGTCTCATTTAGAATAATGACGTCTTCACCTAGTCAGCTCCAGAAGTCACCGGCTGGCACCCACCATGATGGAGAATTGCCTCAGTAACCTTCCAAAGTCTTGGCTTATTCAACAAAAGAAGTGACACTTCGCACCTAAGCAAGATAAGGTGATTTACGATGAAGTTACCAAGCTCCTAAAGGCAGGATATATCCGAGAGGTCCAGTTCCCAGCTTGGTTGGCGAACATGGTCCTAGTGCCCAAGCCGGGAGGTAAATGATGGATATGCATCGACTTTCGAGACCTCAACAAGGGTTGCCCCAAAGATTGCTATCCACTCTCTCGGATCTAAAAACTAGTGGACTCAACCTTGGGTTGTGAGCTTATCTGCATGCTGGATGTATATCAAGTCCCTTTGGCCACGAAGGGCCAAGAAAATGTTAGTTCCGTCACCTCCAATGGGAATTTCTATTATACGGTTATGTCATTTGGACTAAAGAATGCATGAGCCAATACTAACAGCTTATGGACCAAGTTTTCAAGCACTAAATTGGCTGCAATATCAAGGTCTATGTAGATGACATATTGATCAAGTCAGCTCGAGCCAAGAACTTTATCGCTATGTGGAGGAGATATGCAACAACTTGCAAAGGTATGACCTCAAGTTGAACCCGGCAAAATGCTTGTTTGGCATTAAGAGTGGCTGCTTTCTCGATTACATTGTCACCTAGTGAGGGATAGAGAGCCAATCCAGAGAAAGTTCAAGCCTTACAAAACATGGCGTCCACAAGAAACACCAAGGAAGTCCAAAGGCTGGTCAGGCGAATTACTGCGTTGTTACAGTTCATCTCCCAGTCATCCACAAAGAGCATTCTATTCTTTAAAATACTATGAAAAGCAACTTGATTTTCATGGGACAAGAAGTGCGAACAAGTTTTCACTGATCTCAAAACATACTTAGCGAACCTGCTCATCTTATCCAAACTTGTATCAGGGGAACATCTATGGTTGTACTTGTCAGCATCTGAAGGAGCCCTTGGGTTGGTCCTAGTGCGGCAGGAAGTCAATACTCAATAACCCATCTACTTCTCAAGCCATCTATTGAAGGACGCCGAGACCCACTACACAATGCTGGAAAGTTGGCTCTAGCGCTAGTGCTGATTGCAGACTGGCTTTGGCCTTACTTCTTCTTGCATCTCGTCACGGTACTCACCAATAGTACCTTGGACCGGGTGTTAACCAATCCAGAAGCTTTCGTATGCTTGATTAGGTAGACCACTGAGCTCGGCGAGTATGATGTCCAATTCCAGCCAAGGACGACTATCAAAGCCCAAGCCTTGGCCGACATCCTGACTGAGACATCCGACTCGGAACTGCAAGAGACCTGAAAAATCTTCGTAGACGAATCATCCACCAAAAAGGAAAGCGGAGTTGGAGCCTTACTATGCTCACCCTGAGGGGACACTTTACAACTGATGGTAAAACTCCATTTCAGGGTCTCAATGAATTCAAATATGAAACCTTGCTTGCCGACCTTCAAGCAACTAAATATGTGAGAGCATCTTGAGTCATCATCTATTTGAATTCATAGCTAGTGGCTCAGTAGCTTGAGGGCACATTCGAGATTCGTAATGACCGGCTTCAACGCTATACTAAAGCCTTTGAGAAGCTAAAGGCCAACTTTCAGAAGTTGTCATACAGAAGGTTCCTTAGGCAAAAAAAAATTAAAAGGGAGATGAGCTAGGAAAGATGGCAAGCGCATTGGCAACTTGGAAACGGGAAGAGCCCATTGCCCAAGACCAGTTGATCGCTCGCATCGAGCATGTGTCTCACTTAAGTGACCAAGCTTATTGGACAACCCCCTCATCTCTTTCCTGAGATACGGGACTCTGCTTGATAACTTGAGCAAGCTTGGACTCTCAAAAGGTGGGCTGCACGTTTCACCTTGGTTGGAGACACCTTGTACAAGCGTGTCATTTCTCGCCCCCGCCTTAAGTGATTGAGTTATGAAGACGCCAACTACGTCATGCAGGAGATCCACTAAGATTGTTGTGGGAATCACACTGGAGGCCTAAATTTGGCACGAAGGTTCCTCCTAGTTGGCTATTTCTGGCCTACCCTATAGGTTGACATGGCTCGGTTGGTAGGCACCTGTCTTAACTGCCAGAAGCATCATCCTTTGCCTCATCATCACACTGAGTTGCTGAAGACCTCTACTGTATCCTTTCCCTTCGACCAATGGGGAATGAACATTGTGAGCCCTTTCCTGAGAGGACCCAACCAAAAGAAGTTCCTTCTAGTTGTTGTCAACTACTTCTTGAAGTTGGTGGAAGTTGAGCCACTGTCTCAAATCATAGAGGAAGTTGTCCTCAAGTTCCAATGGTAGAATATAGTATGTCGATACGACCTCCCCCACAAGCTGGTGTCAGACAATGACAGATAATTTCAAGGCCGCAAACTCAAGAAATGGTGCCAAGGTTTCGACATTCACCAGGCCTTCACCTCAGTCTACTATCCCCAAAGCAATGGCCAGACAGAGGTGGTCAACCGTGAGATCGTCCGAGGATTGAAGACTAAGCTTGACCATACCAAAAGTAGCTAGGTGGAGGAACTCCACAATATTATTCGGGCTTATCGAACAAATTCACATGATAGCACAGAGATGACTCCATTCCACTTGGTTTATGTCGGAGAAGCAGTAATCCCAATTGAGATCGGCCTTGAATTAGCTTGGATTGAAGCATACAAGGATGTCGAGGAAAACTCAGACAAGATACTCCTTGAACTGAACCTTATCACAGAGACTCGAGAGAGAATGGAGACGCGGCTCAAGGCCTATCGGTAATACATGAGCTAAGCCTACAACAAACATGTCATCCCTCGGGCTTTCCAAGTCGGAGACTTCATCTGGAAGAAAGTGAAGCACATATGAGATGTTAGCAAGCTGGAGCCACGTTGGGAAGGACCTTATTGAGTCACTCATCGACTCGACTACGGGTCTTATTACTTAGATGACACCCAAGGAAAAGAACTCAAGCAACCTTGGAATGCGACACATCTAAGGCTCTATCGTGTTTGATAATCCGAGTACCCCCATTCTATATTTTCTCTTTTATTGTCATTCGTCCTTGTAAATCGTCTTGCTCTATTAAGAAAAATTGCAGCCTTTCACCTGCATGCCTCTTCTTGCATAGCAGCCTTATGACAGGCTTGAAACTCCTAGCCCCGCGCTAGTAACACAGACTTACAGCATGCCCGAAATTCCTAGCCCTGCGCTAGTAGAGCTCTCGGCCTTCTTAGCCCCTCGCTAGTGGCTTCGCCTTACTACAGGCTCAGAATTCCTAGCTTCGCGCTAGTAGAGCTCTCGACCCTCCTAGCCCTTTTCTAGTGGCTCCGTCTTACTATGGGCTTGTAGTTCCTAGCTCTACGCTAGCAAAGCTCTTTGCCCTCCTAGCCCTCGCTAGTGGTTCCGCTTTACGACAGGTTCGGAATTCCTAGCCCCACACTAGTGGAGCTCTCGACCTTCCTAGCTCCTTGCTAGTGACTTTGTCTTATGATAGACTTAGAATTCTTAGCCCTGCGTTAGCGGAGCTTTCATGCCTCCTAGCCCCTCGCTAGTGTCTTGGAATTCCTAGCCCCGCACTAGGGGAGCTCTCGGCCCTTCTAGCTCCTCGTTAGTGGCTCTATCTTATGATAGGCTTGAAATTCCTAGCCCCGCACTAGTAGAGTTCTCGGTCCTCCTAGCCCCTCGATAGGGGCTCCACCTTACGAGAGACAAAATTTTTAGCCTCGCGCTAGCGACTCATCCTCATAGTCTTATGATGGGCATGGAACTCCTAACCCCGCGCTAGCAATGAAGCCTTACATCAGACCCAGCCATGGACATCTCGGCTTGGGCCTCAGGCAGCTCATCTTTTCCTCCGATGGCATCTTGAAATTATCAGCTTAGGTCACTTCGACAGATAAATCTAAAATTTATTTTATATATATATATATATATCCTCAATCTCCGACAGAGATTGTCACACAAATTCGAGCCCTTTCTATGGGCCAAGAACTTCTATCTCATGCTAGCGACTTAGTCTAAGGAATAGAGTCTACCTGTAGACAAGACAACTACTAAAACTTGGTTGTGATTGTCTACATCCACATCTCAATCTCAAATCCCGACAATCATCCATGTCTCAGGCTCGGTCCCAATTGCCGACACCCTCTGTGTCTCGGCCTCAGACCCCTGCATCCTTCGAGTCTCGGTCTCAGTCTCAGACCCTGACAATCATCCATGTCTCAAGCTCAATCCTAGTTGTCGACACCATCCATGTCTCAGCCTCATACCCCTATAGCCTGTGAGTCTTAGTCTCAGTCTCAGACCTTAACAATTATCCATATCTCAGGATCGGTCCAAGTCATTGACACCCTCTGTGTCTCAGTCTCAAACTCCTACAGCCTGTAAGTCTTAGGCTCAGTCTCAGTCGCTGACACCCTTTGTGTCTTGGCTTCAGACCCCTGCAGCCTGCAAGTCTTAGTCTCAGTCTCAATTGCTAACACCATCCGTATCTTGGCCTTTATCTCTGGATTAGTCTTAGATCCTAATAAACATCCATGTCTCGACAAGTCTAAAACTCCTAGCTCCACGCTAATAGCTTAGCCTTATGACAGAAACCCTTAGTTGGGTCACTCATTGCTTAACGCTCCTAGAAGCGAGCATGTCAAGTAGTAGGCAATCAAGTCACGCAGTCAAGCTCTCGGCCGTTTCTCACTTAAACTCTCTAGGAAGGATCGTTAGCTTAGTCGCTGCTTTGTTCATTCATCACTCGGAAACACAGCAAAAATACAAATTTGACATATGTAAACAAGACAAGTCTTCAAAAATTGAAGTCCCATACAAGCGGAGGCAACACAGAGATAACGACAAAAATAAAGACAACTGATAGAAAACTAAAATTAGAGGTAGCATCAGAGGCGGGGGATGCTATTAGTCTGCCTTCTTGAAGTCAGATAGCTCATCCCAAACTTTCTTCAAGTCTAAGAATGATAAGTCACTCCCCCTCGCGATAAGCTTCAACTTGGCAAACTACTGGATGGCGCCTTCAAATCCGTACTAAAGCATGTTGCTGGTCCTTTGCGCAAGCAAGTTGTAGAATTCCTCAAAGGCTAAAAAATCTTTCTTTTGGTCTTTTTGGTAATTTTCCTCGCTCGCTCGATAGTCATTTAGCTCCATCCGAGCGGCCTCCAGCTCAGCCTTGGCGGTCTCTAGCTAAGAGTTCATCTTCGCCTCTCTCTTTTTCTCTTCAGTTAGTTACAGCTTCAACCTTTTCTTTGTTAAGACTTTGGCGCGTAATTCAGATTGAAGTTGTATTTGCTAAACCTCAAAGGTAGTCAATTTCACTTCTTGCAGAGCTAGCTTGTGTTGGGTGAGGAGTAGTTCATCCTGTGCCTTTTTGGCTGACTCCACAGAGGCTCACGCCGACTCTTCAAAGGTTTGCATGGTGGCTCAGGCCTGTGCTAGCTCACACTTGAACTCATAAACATGGTCAGAATGAGTCTTGGCTCTTTTCTGCCACTTTTCCATCTCATCTTCGGCCTTCTCCCTCGCTAACTGGGTCATTGCCTCTTCAACTTTAGCTTTTAGGGCCTCCTCCACTTGGCTTCACGACAGGGCCAACTGAAGTTGTTGACTCACTACAAGAAAATAAGGCTTCAGAGACGAAAAAATTCGTCTTTGAAAGCCATTTTTTCGTCTATAAAGAAAGTTTGAGATAGAATATTCTGTCTCTAAAATCCATTATTGAAAGTCTCATTGCTAATTCAAAGGTGAAAATATTCCGTCTCTAATTTAGAAATGAATTAAAAAGTCATTTACAAATCTATTTTTAAATTGACCAAATGAAATCAATTTCAAATACAAATTTCGTCTCTCAATTTTGTTTTAAATCTATCATTAATCTATCTCAAATAACATATAAAATATAATTTTAATATGTTTATAAATCCATTTATAATTTTATTTATAAATCTATATATAATTTTATTTTTAAATTTATCGCTAATTTTTTATTATATTCTATTACTATATTTCTTATCTACATATTTCTTTACAAGAAACAATTTCACATTTCAAATAAATTAAAAAATATTAAAAACAAATAATTTTTAATTCCAAGAGTACCATATAATTAACATTGAGATAAATAAATATTCACATAATCCAAATAAATTTAACCATTAATCAAACTATAATCGTATAGATTTTAAAATCTCACCATAAATAATCTAATCTTTACATCATCTATCACGACGCTCACAGAGACAAAATCCTCCTGGATATAAATGACTTGTCTATCCCACCAATTGAATCATATTACGAATCATCTCCTTAAGATGTTCTTCTCTTTGCCTACATTCTTCGATAAATTTTATTCCCTTTGCTTACATTATCTGATAACGAGTTCTAATTTTTTTTTTTTACTTTCAATTATTTCTTCCTCCATCCTCTTGCTAGTAGCACACAAATTTCTTCCCTCTGCCCTCCCTTGTCTTCAAACTCATGAGATGAATTACTTCTCTTGTATAGATTAGAGAACCAAGTTTGTTGAGATAATCTAGCAAATCAAAACATGAAACGAGTAAGTCTTACAATATCAAAATTTTTAATACAAATAAATTGAGCTTGTACAAAAGCCATAATCAACATCAGTGTGAACAAATATTTAGGTAGGATTTTTTCTTCGAATATGAATCCTAAAATCTCTAAGTATAGATAACAAAATGAAATACAAGACAATATAAGAGGCTTGTTGATCTTCTTACTACACATTTATTAATTTAAATCACAAACTAAAAAAAGTTTAATATCCACAAACACAAAATCACATGAACTCTAAACACTGCTAAGAAATAATCTTGTAACATTAGTAAACAAAACTATAGCAGATAGTAAGAAAATAGTACCAAGCAAAAGATTAAAAGATGGTTTTCAATGCTATCAAACACCTCATTAATCACCTCAAGGCACTACCCATTCAAAGCACTACCCAATCTTATCAACGACACCAGTTCAAAGTTGCTGCCTTGCATTTCAAGTAAAACCTAAAAAACCACAGAAGCAAAAGCATCAAATACAGTAGAGGCTTTTGAATTTAAATTTGAACGAATAACACACTTAAAAGCATAAAGAAAAAAAGAATCAAGAAGTAATCAATTTTATGGAATTGAAAGTAGGTAAAATAATATTGATCAAAGGCGACTGTTCAAAAGAGAAGCTACAGGAAGAGAAAAAGATCGTCAAATTGCTACAGAGGAGATGCGCGCGCAAGAACATGGGATCTTCTTCCTCCTCCGATCACCAGCCATCTTCGCTCCATCTCATCACCACCATCACCGGAGAGGATCAAGGGTTTTCGGTGATTATTTGATAACTACCAAAATTTGATAACTACCAAAATTTGATAACTACCATTTTGTGTCGTGCTATGGTATCAAATAATCACCGAAACCCCCACTACACTAATATAACATAGGAAAATGACCCGGATCGTCTCTCACTAGGAATGTAGCTGGCAAGTGATAAATCTCAGGATCAAATTATTATTGACTTTTGGGGTCGGGTTTTGAGATGCTAAATCTAATGACAATAAAAAGCAATGAATAAAATTGACAAGAATGTAAACTAATCTACGAACACAAAGGAAATAAAGACAAGCATGAAGTAATGCAACCAACGA
>JBBUKS010505535.1:0-13915 GCA_038050645.1 Hedychium gardnerianum | reverse complement strand
TGACACTTGTACTTGATTCCTCGCTGGACTTTGCTGGATCGCAAAAGGTCCCTCCGTATTAAAATATTAATAATAGCGTTCAATGTCAAAGATTTCTAATAATATCTAATAGAATTATCATTTTAAATAAAAAATATACATATTTTTGTTTTAAAAAAAATTAATTTATAGTAATTTTAAATCAGTTCAACAGTTAAAATGGGCTCGACCGACCCCAGAGTTCGAGTGCTCTGCTTTCGCTACTTGACCTGTGTCGGCAGATCCCGGCTGCTGCGCTCGCCAACGCCCAACGGCTAGGGTTCGATGAATCGCGCAACCGATAAAGCATCCACGTCGATCTGGTAATTTCTTTGTGAGGGTTTGGATTCTGGAATGGTTTTCTTCCTGTGGAGCACCGGGATAGTGTTAGCATTTTTCATGTTGATGAATGGTGTGTGTTGTTGAGCGTTTTGGTTGGACTGGGTGTCATGTGTTTCAGGGACGCGGTAGGTGGTAAGATGGATGCCCCGGAGGATTACTTTTACAGCCAGATCGGAGATGCGCAGTTGTCCGTCGGCGCGCGGGTTAATCTCATTGGTGCTGTCTCCTCCATCAGCGAAGAAAAGAAGAGCAAAGGAACAGGTGAATGCATTTATTAAGATCGGAGATGCGCAGGTGCTGTCTCATTGATGCTTTACAACTCCCCTATGATTAATTTGTTAAGATATGATGGTATTCTAAAATTTATGATGAACTGTTTTCTAGTGTTAAATTGCAGAGTGAATGCATTTTACCTGTCATTTCTTTTGGACTTTCTAGACTTTTCTACTACACTGAAGATAATCGACAACAGTTATTCAGAGTTTGGATTTTCTGTGAACTTCTTCGCTGTAGTTCCTACAAGGTTACCTTGTGTCAGATCAATTGGTGACATAATTAGCATTCATCAACTTGAGGTAGATGTTGTTGTCATCAACATTATCTATGATGTCAACTCATATCATATACCCAATTTTGCAATTTTCTCCATCTTGTTGCCATGATGATGATCCGTTTAGAAAAATAAGATATAAACATTCAGTTCATCTCATCTAGGGCTACATATCTATCCTCATTTATAACTTTATATGTTCAGACATTGAAGGACAATTGATAATGCAACTACCATAATTTCTTTCTTATGCTACCTTTTGCAACTCTTTTTAGATGCTGCGTTGCAATGATGTCTGCAATATATCAATTATGTATCTATATTAATCTTTTTTAATTAGTTTGGCAATGGTGCATAACCGAAAGATCCACTTGTTCATTTCATCAGTCCCTACTTTCCAGGAGTGCCTGTGTGGATACTCAAATTGATATGAAGTTTAACTTGTTTCACCCCATATCCAAGTTTATGCGCTATCTCTATGTTTTTTTGAAATCTCTCTGCCACTTCAAATAGGTTTTCTTGGTATCGAACTGCTTGCTGCCGTTATGTTCTACTTATATTTAGTTTTCCTTTTGAGCTCATGCTATTTTTTATGGCATGTATATAAAGTTTAATTCATATGCCCAATTGTTAGTGCCAACTATATGCACCTGCATCTTCTCCCGCTATAATTGATGAGATTTACACCCCACTCAAGGAAATATGAAGTCATCTTTTAGTGGTTTCTGGCAATGCCTCTATAAGTTCGTTTCTAACAGCATTTTAGTCTTTATTTTCTTTAATATTCACTGATATGCCTAGAACTTCTGAACATACTTTTGTTGTTACATATTGTTCAGGTGAAGCTGTACCAAGGAATTGCACATGGTGTTTATAACAAGAAGATCTCTTCCTTTGCCTTATTTGAAGGGAACCCAATAGAGGGTTTCCATAATTATCAAAAATCAGTGAACTATCAAGCTACTGAACATGACGATGATCGCTTATCAAAAATTAGTACATGGCTACTTCATAATGCACCTGAAGCAGGTATATGTCTAACAGTTTCCTCTTTATTTTTCAGCATACTCTATGACTCTGTTTATGGAGTTTTGAAGATCATCTCTGATTTGTGGTTTGTTCATTCTTCTTTTTATTTAACTGTGCTTTATGGTTTGATTCTTTCTTGTTTCTTCAATTTTTTGGCTCTAATTTCTCAAGTGTTCGTCAACTAGTGAGAAAAGACCAGTTGTTTCCAATATGTCTTCTTAAGACAGGATGTCCATTTGATCTAGTTTGCAAGGTGAGTTAGTTTCTTGCAAAATGTTCACACTCAGATGGAAGTGACACAAAAATTCTTACATCTTTCTTTGAAAAGGTTCTTCATGTTTCCATAACTTCTGAAGGGGATTGTTTGCTCTTTGTGTGGGATGGAACTGATACTCCTACAGCAAATATAGAAACTGAGTAGGCATTTTCTCTCTACTTGAGCCAGTGCCTACTGCATCTCATGCTGTCAATGTCACAGTCTGTGATTGCTCATTAATTATTTATGTAGTGAATTATCTTAATTTGTTGCTATCAGCTAGTTGAGTTGATAAATTCAAATGTTTGAATAGGACTGTCTATTGTGGCAACACTTAATTGGTTTATAATTTTTTAGCAGCTATGTTCTAACTTTACAAGTTAGTATAACCAACTTATATTCTCTTGCATTGACCATTGTACCAACTATGTCAGTTCTTACTGATCACCAGTACACATTGAATCTGTCAAAAGCTCAATTAGACTTCTATCTTTTGTCAATCTATTTTTATTTCTCTATGCCACTCCTGTCTTTCTTGTTTCACTCACCTATTTACTACCATCTTTCTTTTCACCCCAAGAGGGTAGTCACTTTTCTCAATTAGTTTCTCTTTGGAGATACCTGCCAAAAGACTTTCTTGTATTAACCTCATCTATAGCAGTATAACAGTCTTAAAGAGAAACTCTGGCATTCTCCTACTTGTTCCTCCCAATTGTATCCCCTGGCCTTCCCTAGCCTCCTTGTCTCCTCCACAACATTCTTCTTCATCTTTTTGATGATGATATAGCTTTACTACCTAATTTCTAATTGACATTTGCATAAAAATTTACCAGAGAATATCTGTATTTATGGGAAGGTCATTGGCAATTGCTAGTTACTAAGGCTTTAAAAGATATGATAGATCCAACACTATAGTTGGGATATTTGTGTGTAAAATATCCTGTCATTTTTTGAGTGATTTGAATATTGTTTTTCCTCTAATGGGTTCAACAGTCTTGATCTTGAAGGGGAGTATCCATGTCCTTTACATGCTGGAGAGTTCCTTCCTTCAACAGAGATATTTTGCACATTTCCTTTTATGGGCTCAGTCGTGTGGGTATTTGCTGGTAAGCATTTCAAAATGATCTCGGATCTATATGGTGGTGGTCAGTGGGTCAAATTGCAGAATATGCTTTGTGAATTTCATTACGGGATGTTATACGGCATGCTGACACCTTCTAGTAAAATCATCCTTGTTTCTGATGAAGAATGGGTTGTACAATACCGTTTAAAGTAATCACTCATCTTTGCTATATTCTTCCTGTTCTTTCATGGGCCAAGTTGATTGATTTCGATATTTATTTATCAAAATAGGAATTATGATGATCGCAATGCAATTACAATGAGAAGATATCCTATGAGCTTTTCTATACCTTCTCGAATTACAGGTGACAGCCAATCAGAAGTTTTTCTGTTTATGATCAGCAAATGTGTGTCCTCGTATTGCTTGGCTTTGTATTGTATATATGTAAAAGTTTTTTTTTCCTGTTGTTATTGATTAACATTATTTTCATTAAGTGGAAGAGGGAGGGGCTTTATGTGATTGATGTGTGCCTAAAAGTTGCATGGTCATTAATACTTGTTGAGTAGTGTTGGAATTATGTAACAGAACATCAAAGAAATGGTTGTGATTATCCTTGAGCAACTAGGTTGTCATGTGTCAAAAACTGGGTAATAAATAGACTTCTGTATGATTGTTGTGTACCTAAATGTTGTATTGATCATTAGCATTTTTTTGACCTGGAATGTAAGAATTAAGAAGGAAGATAAAAAAAGATTGTAGTAGCAGGTGAAAGATTAAAGATGAATGTGCGAAGTTACTGTGAGAGATTACATGATCACAATTCCTAAGCAATTAGGTGGATCATCGAATTATAAAGTGGGGAAAATATGATCTATCCTACATTTTGGTTAGTTCAAATAAAACTAAAATTAAAGGTTTTAAATAAAATTAAAATTGAATATATGAAATGTGATTTCAGTAATAAGAAAAGAAATGATGGAATAACCAAAATGGACAAACATGAATCTTTTGCAAGTCAGAATTCACTAGGAGGTAGTTAGCTGCTAGTTCCGTGTTAATGAGACAACTCTTTCTTTTCCATTTTAAGTTTTTTGGGTCCTACTGGTGTCGAAAATATTCCACTTTTTTTAATAATGCTATAGTTCTACTCACTTTGGTTTCTTCTTGGCACATAATTACTAACTATTTGTTATCTTTGATGTCATTTCAGTGGTGGACTGTGATGACGTGGCATGTATAACTTTGAGACATTCAATTGCTTATCCAGAGGTTAAATTGTTTCTTAGTTTGAAAATTTTTGCTGGTTTTGGTTCTTTGTTGGAAAATTTTTGTTGGTGTTACCTAGGTTGTTGTGATCTTTAGTTCACACAATATATTGACTAGTTGTAAGTTCCAAGGATCTTTTCATTGAGTTGCTTGGGAAGGGTAAGATACACACCTTACTTCCCTAAGACCCTAATCAAATTTGGTTTAATTCTTTAAACCTAAAGGTACATGGATGCCAGTTGATGTTAATCTATTAGTGCCCCTTATCTTTCTTTTTTCCTTCTATTATATTTTCATGGATAGTTCACTTTTTTTCATTAGACATATGCTATGTGCATTCTTATTTGTTATTTATTTGTAGCTACTTAACACTTGGTAGAATTTTGGTATTTTCAAATTTGCACTTATAATTTGTGAGTGGTGCTGAAAGATTATCATCACTTCTAGGTAGGGCTGGCTACCTATATATTTTTTAGATGATGGATGCTTACCTACTATCTTTGTGTATTACCCTATTGCAACCACATCCTCAATGCTTTCCCTCAAGATGGCTAATATTATAGAACCTCAGCTGATCATAAACATGTTCAAGACCTCCAAAGCCTTAATTAACAAATATGGCAAGTGATCCTTCAAACTAAAAACGAATGATATAACAATATTCTGAGGTTGCACTTCCTCTATGTCAAAGGGACTATTTATTTGGGTTTTGTCCTCTCATGAAACCAGCGTTGGATATGGAAGCAATGTTCATGGCATCTTGATTATCATAATGTAATTGCATTGGTTTTGTAAGATTGATATGCAACCCATGCATTAGGTGATTGAGCCAAATAAGCTCGACAAAGTTATTACCTATATTAATTGATCTTGCCACTACATTTTTTTCCTAAAATATAAAGATTCCTCCTAAAAGACTACAAAAACCTAATGTAGTAATCTGTGAGAGAACCTCCCAATCTCAATCAAGCACTCTTGTGAACGCATTAAGTTGTAATAAAAGAGATCCTAGTGTGGCTTTTAGGTATCTAGAAATCCTTAGAGCTGCCTCTTAATGACCTAGATATATATATTGGTTGGGTCATCTACTAAAGGTCCATATTGGTTGGATTTCTTGTGTTGGGTAAGTTGTAGTAGAAGATGATGGAATGGACAACGTAATTGGGATAGGAAGTATCTCAACTACCGACTTGGATGTAGTAGGTGAGGTGGAGAAAAAAAGGAGTGGAATCAAAAAGGGTTGTATCAGCTGAATTAAAATACTGTGTAACTTACAAGAATAACAATGACACAGTGATGACCTTCTGGCCACTGTAATACCAAACAAAATATGGACTATAGGCCTTGGTGTCAGCTTCTGCTATAGACACGTGCAATTTGTATTCATTATATGGATACAGTAGTTAAAGAATCTGCATTCCTGGTTTGCATTGTTTGAGGGAACTAAAGCTATTTTACAATTGATTGAGCTTTTACTTTTCAGTCGTCACATTCCAATTTGTATTTGAGATGATAGGTGAAAAAATTCTTGTCGAATCCTTCTTTATTCTGAGAGCTTGGGAATCTGAATTCTCGACTATGAATATTGAATTGACAGAACATTTGATGGGGATAGTCAGTCAGGGATGTTTATTTACTTCAGAGCTTTTTGGAGTGAGCTTTCAGAGACATTGATTGGTCCCTGTTCCATTTTTTTTGGTTGACAGGACCTTTTTGGTCCTTCCTTCCTATTTTCACAGCATAAACCTCATTTGTAGACAATTCTTTTTAGATGAAAGTGTTTTATTTACAATAGTTACTAAGAGTTCTATCAAAAAAATGATTAATCAAGTCGGGTAACGTCGGACCTGGGGTGACCGGCCTGGCCTCACGAAAGTTTTCCATCAACCACCAGGGTAAATCGGGAAGCACTAATGGAGGCCCATCCAAATGGTCAGCATTCTTAGGCCCGCTTCTCACTGGAGGAAAAATTTCTTGCAGTGTGTCGCAACTGAGATTCGAACCTTAGATCCCTTAATTATCCATTGGAGGGCTTAACCATTGCACCATTGTCCTAGGAGCTACTAAGAGTTCTATCAAGTGTATAGATGAAAGTGTTTCAGAGACATTGATTGGTCCCTGTCTAATTTCTATTGTAGTACTTTTTCTATTATATATTAGAACATAAATATATGGACTTGATCTACTTGAATTAGGAAATGTTCATGATGAATGTGATGCAGGTGACACACAAGTGTATGTGCATTGTTCGATTGGTAGCAGCATATCCATGGAAGGCTGAGGATCTTATATCTCCAATTACAGGACGCTACCGTGTTAGATTTACCTTGGAAGATCCAACAGGAAGAATTCGTGCATACCTTTGTGCAGAAGATGGGGTATATCTTTTGCTTTCAATTTCATTATTAATTTGAATTTAGGCAATGGTTATGTTGATATAAAAGTGGGAAATCTAGTTTGATTCTGAAGTTTGAAAAAGTTCCCAAATTGGCCCCTAAAATTGTAAAAGTCTGAATTTGACTCCTGAAGTTATGGAATGTGTATCCAATCTGATCCCTGAAGTTTCAAAAAAGCCACAATTTAGCTTTTAAATGCATGAATTTAACCCTGAAACGTCCTCAACTAGTATTGTCGCACAAAATATCAATGAAAAACTCGAACTGCCTCTTATGGGACCCATGGTAGGCACTGATTCGTCTTTCCTGCAATGCTTTTTGATCATAAGAATGGACTATATATGACGTTGAAGATGCCAGTAGGGGTTATCCAGCTATAGGTAAAGTTATGGTGTTTTTTTTATCTGCCAAAAAGCTTTGATATATAGCTGGAAATCTATCTGCACTCTGGCCTGCCATTGCTATGAGTGGAGATGCTTGACTTCAGCATGCTTAAGCTCCCTTGACAATGCACAATGAGGATAGAGGCTAAAAATGGGGACTTCAATCAAGGCTAAGAGTGCATCGTTGATGACAGATAGTGGTCGAGATTGATCTTCTGTAAAGCCAATAGGGAGGCGAGTGAGTTGGTCATGGCACTAGCTAGGGTGTTTTTTAGTCAGCAGGTTCCCTGTGAATTCAGGTAGCATGATGTTGGAATCCATGACGTCGAAGCTTTGAATGATGCACATAAATGACCATTGAGAGGATGACATGATTTTAACTCTAGTCTAGTCTTCTTTCTATGTTTCCATGCTGATCGAGTGAAAGAGGGGAAAGGCAATTTTGCTCTAACGATTCAAGTCTTGTGGCATGAGAGACAGAACTGACTTTTTCCTTTGAGAATTTGGATAGTGTCCCATGATGTTGCTCGTTGAGGGTCAAAGTGCAAAATTGATGAACATTTGATAACTTAATCTTTTAAAGAAAAAATTGAAAAACATTTGGAATTGTTGCATGTAAAAACAATCAAACAATGGGGAATCGTGATTACTGCAAGCAACTACTTTAGGCTATTTAACAACGGATGAAAATTGACCCTCTGATATAATTGCCTGCAAACAATCTCTAGTGTGATCTAGGTTTCTGTTGAAAATTTATAACCTTATTATCAGTATATTCTTCACTGATGAATAAACAAGAAGCAAATCCAATTATCATTGTATACTTTTACCACAAACAATGCTTCATAAAACATACCAAGAGGTATTTATCTTCCTTAATGTAGTTCTACATAAAATATAACACTTCGTATCTAATTTTGATCAACCAAAAGAGGAATGAACTTAATGCAAGTAGCAAGTATGCACTGGCCAAGTGTTTCTGGTCATTCACTTTGATTTGTAGTCATTGCTATATGATTGATTCAAGAATCATAATTTGGACATTTAGCATCCCTATTTTCCATATAAAGATCATGAGTTGATTGTAACCTACCTTATTTTTATTTCATACATGCATATCAGGTGAATTTTTTCGATGGCTATCCAAGCTCCGATGTGTTGGCGAGCAAAATGAAGAAGCTTCTTGGTATACCTGATTCTTCTGATGGACCAACAGATTGTGCTAGAAATCCACCGTGGTTCAGGTGTTGTTTGGCTTCTTATTATCTCGACAAAAGTCAGCCTAGGGAGAGCAGGAGATATAGAATATTTGGCACCAAACTAGTTGTCTGAAAAGAAAAGATGGCACAGTACTACATTCGAAATAAGGGATCCATTCCAGAATCGAGCAAATGTTTGTACAAATTTAGATGCTTGGGATGTGCAAATGCTGCTTCTGTGACTTACTACCATTTGGAGTCTTCATCTTTTTATGTTCTAGTCTGCTTATTTCTTTTAGATTTTATTGTTGAATACGGGAATCTGTGAGTTCTATCAAGTGTATAGATGTATGCTATAGATGAGGGTACTACCATTAAATGTACCTATTAAGGTCCTATTGTAGATGGAAAACGATTCATTTCTAATATTTTCTTTACCTTATATATGTTTTCCTACTTGAATCGAATAAACAGTCGACAAGCAAGAGCCAAATGTATATGAAGTCAGGTGTCATCAGGTGGCTTTAGAGGTGCAGTCCAAGTCGACGGCGCTGCCATTGGGCCAGAAGAAGCGGAGTTTGCAATGGAGGTGGGTCAAGGACCTCAGGGAGAGGAAAACCCCCACCCTCCATCTTGTTCTGGCATGCCCGTTGAGCTCGAATGGCACAACGCCACGCTTCAGAGCGACGTCCATGGTCTCCATTGCGCTGCCGTCCAGCGGGACCGGCCGCGACTGGAAGAGATAGTTCAGATCCACAGAGCTGTTCTTGGCGACCTCAAATGGATCGGCCTGCAGCACGGCCACATCGATTCCGTGGAACTGGAGGAGGATGCTCTGGTCGGAGAAGCTGGTGTGGACCCTCTCGTTGTCGTTCTCCGCTACCAGAGCCAAGGCCATCTCGATCTCGAGGAGGCCAAACTGGTCGTAATCCAGACTGTTGAGTTGCGCGTAGGCCACCTTTATGAAAGGCGCTCTGGGCTTGTAGATCATGTAGATGGCGAACACCACTATCCCGCCGGCGATTACAGCGATCGCTAGGATACTGCACAGAATCGCAGTTAGCCAGACTAACGGATTGGTGTGCCGTCCTTGGTCAGAGATGAGCTGTGACATCACGAAACTGCGGGGAACGGCATCGAAGGCACGATTTGCTGTTCTTTTTGTGATGCGGGGAAATCTTGGAACGGTGGGAAAGTGGCGGCGGCTTGGGCAATGGTTTGGTATCTCTTCCTTGCTTGCCTTGTGTTAACTAGTTTGTGCTTTTGCTTTTGATCAGAAGATCTACTTCGGATGTTGGCGAGCCAAAGTTCATTCCAGTTTTCATCTTTTCAGTAAAGTTTTTTTGATAGTTATTGTTTTGTTCAAATAAAAAAGTGGATTAATGCAGTGTGCAAGTTGCCTAGGCAAAGGGCATCTTAAATAAACGTAATTCCCCCCCCCTTCTCTCCTCTAATCCAATTCGTCTCTCGTTAGTACTTCTTTCTTCCTGATGATTGATGAAAAACTTCCGTGACCCTCTTTGCCCTTCTGACGCCCATTGCTGGTCCTCACTTCACTGTAAGCAAAACTCAAAAATCTCTTGATTTGAGGAGTTCCTCGTTGCCGCAGAGCCTTTTGAATTTTGTTGAGGAATCGATCTACGAGTTGCTATAGATCGTCTTCCGACCGGATGCATAATGTTGCAAGACTAGTAGAAGTAGCCTGCCTGATTTGTAATTCAGGTTTCTTACTAGTATAACACGACCTCTGCTGTAATTGTGAATGTTCATTCTGACTACCCTAATGCACTATCTGGCTAGAAAAGTTGGTCAGTTGGCAATGGCTATGAAGTAGCGGATGAAGAACAAATTAGGTTTTCATACGAATGGCGGTAACACTCTTTCTATGTGAGAAAAATATGAGAAAACAACAATGTCAGTGTTCATGGAAAAAACTGAGAGTTGCATTATACCTGGGCAGTCAATGTAAAATAATGACATTGTAACAATCTTTCTATGTGGCTAGCCTCAAATATTTGGGAATCATGTTTTTCTGGTAATTGTTGTTTCAGTATTACTAGAAACATGTGATCCTTGATCCTCTTAAGAATGTCGATTGGAATGCCAACTTTGGAAGATTTTCTCAAATTACCATATAACCTTACTAAAGTAATTATGAATTTATCATGCAAATTGTAGAGAAACCTCAAAATATTTGTTTGAACCTTTACATAATATAGATTGGAATGCCACATTGGAACATTTTCCCACTTGCACATAGGGGTAACCTGGTTCACGAAACTCTTGCCAATGCGGTGTCCTAAGAAAGGGTCGGACCACATTCAGTATATTGTACGCAACCTTACCTTGCATTTTGCAAGGAGCTGTTTTCTGCTACTTGAACCCGTGACCTTAAGTCACATGCAACAACTTCATCGTTGCGCCAAGGCTTCCCTTCTTCCCACTTGCACATACTTTAGGAAATTTCAAAATAACATACTTCATTTATATAATTGGTGCATTTATCTTGGGCAAGCTGTAGGTATTGATGTTCCTCACTTGTAAGTTGTATTTACTGTGGTATACTAAATACAGCACCAAAATGATAGTATGTCTGGTTTGTCAAGCTTGTCGTTGCCTAAACATTTCTTTGATGTATTTTAATCACATGTAGAAAAGATTCTATAAATTCACCTGCCTATGTTAGAAAATAGCATTATATTTTCTGCTTATTTCTGGTACGTAATGACCTGTGAGCTGTCCTTTAAAGTCTGAGGCTTCAGGGAGCTTTCTCAACATATTGTTGTTGTTTTATTATTATTATTGAGTTCATTGTGTTATTTGATGTAGTTTGTAACAAGTTTTTGGTTCCAATTCTGGTTGCAGCTAAGGTCAGAGATTTTGTCCATCTCCAGATTCATTGTATCTTTTCCTCTACCACATCTACAATTGATTTGGAGCAAATAGATAAGTTACAAACTCATTCATCCTCCTCTTCTCCATTTGCTATTAAACGATTAACAGATTCTGGAGCCATTGGCCTACCGACCAGGGTCAGTGATTGATATGCATGCTATTTTAGTTATAAAAATAAAATTTTATTTCCCAAGATTTTGAGAAAGAATCCATTTTAAAGGTTGGTTGTGGATGTAAGATGGAAGATTTGGCACTTCTTTGAGGT
This sequence comes from Hedychium gardnerianum, assembly GCA_038050645.1. Lineage (NCBI taxonomy): Eukaryota > Viridiplantae > Streptophyta > Magnoliopsida > Zingiberales > Zingiberaceae > Hedychium > Hedychium gardnerianum. The sequence continues at coordinate 2,253 of JBBUKS010505535.1, read as the reverse complement.
GTAAATAGAGGAATAGGGATTCCAGTGGTGAATGAATAGTTGAGAATTTACTTGCAATTTATTAGGTGAAAGGGAAATCTTTTACCTTACTCCATTCACCCGTCATGTTTTAGGCTTTTAACTAAATGGTAGATAAATAAAAGCTTGTGTGACAATATAAATTTGAGATGAATTCAACAAGGAAATGTCCCTCAAATGATAGCTTGACTAATCATACAGGAAAATCGAAGAGTATGTAAATACTCCATAACATGAGGCCACGATGACTAACCTCAAAATTATGTAGATTCAAGAGGTCCAAATTGAATTCTTGATTCTGATAATAGATACTTGTGTGGTAGTCTTCGTGCTTGTTTTTTTGCAAAATCTTTTTGAGGAATTTTACTTTATGAGTAGTCTAAGCCTAAGTCTATGACATGAATTTAAATCTTGTTTACTATTAGTGACAGGTGAGACCAATGTGTTGATGTGACAATATTCAAGACCAAAACACGGGAGACACATGTTGTTGGGTTCCATGCGTAAATTAAATGACAAAACACAGCGGAAAAAGAATTCATCAGAAATTCATGCGAATTATAATTAAATCGTTGGTGAAAAAAATTACCTTTGATGCGTGAAATCCTTTTATGAATTTGGAGAGTGAGCCGAACCTAGCGCGATCAACACGTCCACACCTCTATGATATGGTATCCACACGAGCACACCGCCGTCGCACATCTCACAAACGGCGGTTCCAACGGATGAACCCGTTGGATGATATATTTTTTTTTTGGTTTTTTTTTACGGTTGATATCATTTGATTATTTTTTGATCAATGATTATGATTTAGTGTCCGTTATTATCCAAACTCTATAAATAAAAGGCTCATTTTATCATTTTTCGTACACATCTTCTCTACTCTCATTCTCAATTTCGCTGTGGAAATACGTTTTCGACTCTAAGTCTTCATTTTTGCGCACTTTCATCTCAAATTTTCAACTACAATGGAAGGAGACCGTGGAGGTGGAGGTTCATTATCTTGATCTCGGAGGGAAAAGGAAATAATGAATTTGTACGATGACCTCAACATTCAATCCACCGATAATGAGACTGAACGCTTTCCGCTTTCGACACCCGAAACACAAGGAAGTATCGATGCAATTACTTCTAAGGTTTATGAACTTCCTCCTCTAAAATCTTCTATTTTTACTAAACATTTTGAGAAAGTTATTCTTCCGTCGGGAGAATTACGTGCAAAATGTAAGTACTGCAATGCTTCCTACAAATTCCAAACGGGCGGCGGCTATGGGTCGTTGAAACGACACGTAGAAACAAAGCACCCGACGGAATATAGATTCGACCATTCTCAATCACAATTATTTAGATTTTTTTCAACTAGCGATAATATTGATTTCGATTTATTTTTATATTCTGATAATAAATTAAGAGAATTATTAGCTAAATTTATTTCTGTAGAACATCTTTTTTTTAGTTTTGGATCTAAATGCACATTTGAAGATTTGTGTAAAGAATCTCTTAATCCATGTGTTAAACGTGTTCCTAGAATTACACTTACTCGTACAATTAAAAAGTTAGTAAAACAAGGAAAAAAGAATTTAATTGATGAATTTAGTAAATTAAATAATAAAGTTTCTTTATGTTTTGATTTTTGGAGTGATCATTGACAAACACATTCATACATGGGTGTGACTTGTTATTGGATCGATAACTCTTAGAACATCCAAAAAATATTGTTAGCTTATAGAGTTTTTGATGAATCACATGCTGCTCATAACATTGCACAATTATTATGTTTAATTTTAGAAAAATATGAATTAACTCATAAAATATTTTTAATATCATTAGATAATATTAGTTCTAATACCGCTTGTATAAAAGATCTAAAATTTATTTGTCAATCTATTATTGGTGGTTTAATTTTTCATATTCGTTATGTATCCCATGTTTTAAATTTATGTGTTCAAGATGAATTAAAATTTTCAAAAAATCATATTAAACCAATTACAACTGTAATTTCTTATTTATGGTCGCATGCATCTATAATGAAATAATATGGTAGATTTTGTAAAACTAATGGAATGAGACCTAAAAAATTTTCACGTAATGTACCAACACGTTAGAATTCAACATATCAATTATTACAAGATTCATTTTAATATAAAGAATTATTATATTTATTTTTTGCACAAAATACTAATACTAATATATATTTATTTTCACAACAATGGAATATTTGTAGTAGTATTTGTG
>JBBUKS010505508.1:0-13917 GCA_038050645.1 Hedychium gardnerianum | reverse complement strand
GGGAAATCTCTTATCATGGAAATTCCTTGATATGGAAAATCCCTTCATTTAGAAATATAATATTTTAATTTATTCTTTTTTATTTTTCAGTTTCTATGTATAATCAATGTACAATGTATATATATACCCATTCTTATGCATAAGAAAATATGAAAGTGAGAATTTCATTCCACATTTCTTGACACACAATGTGTCATCAGGTATTCTAAAGATGCAGTAACTCAATAAACAATATTGGGTAATCATAACAGTTTGGCTGGGTATCATATTTTGCATCTCACCTTAAACCCAGCACAAACCTGATTATCTGTTCATTTTTCCAAGAAATACAGGCCCTCGATCTTTGAGTCTCACTCACACCCATAAACACAACGGGAATTAACAAATAATGTCAATTTTTTGTAGGATTCTTTTGGCAATCTCTTAATACAAGCACATCCAAAAAGTAACATTAATACAGTAAGTATTGAGATGCTAATACCTTGGTTATATACTTCTATTATCTTATCTTGGCTAAACTAACATTTTGTACAGATTGTTTCCTAACTGCTAAACAGAACAACAAGATTCCAAAAGATCTTTTCATTTTAACTACTCTTTCTTATTCTATAAATGATATCCTCATCAATGCATCCTAGTTTAATAAGAAGTCCAGATATCCAAAATTCTTACAAAACATTCCTATTCATAAATCTTAACCATGCCTTTGCTTCTCTTATTGTTGAAATTGCATTTTGTATTTGAAATTAGTTTCACTTAAAAGAAGTTGTAGTTTAAATTATAGTTCAAGTTAAAAGAATTTTTACATGATAATAATTTTACCACGAGAAACGAGTGAATTAAAAGCTCAACACTATTGAAGAACATTCATCAAGATAAAAGAAATGAGAATGAGGTACCGATAAAAAGCTCAAACAGTTACCAATAATTATACTACTTCATAACAAGACTGACCTCGGATATAACAGCTCCAAGAGCAACCCACTTGGCTATCTTCCAGTTATTATCCAAGAAATCATATATTTGGTCAAAATCCCCAGTTTTATCATCAGGGATAAGCTGCAGAGTATTTACTGTTAGAATTTGCTAAAGAAAAAGAAAAAAAGCAAAACAGAGCTAGCTAGAGATGTTAAGAATAAGCTCACTTCCTTCCAGCTATGGTCAAAGAATATGAAAGCTGCAACAGCCAACTCAGCTATGATCAACAAAAACACTAGGAAAGCATACTAAATTCATATTAAGGAAAACATCAACTCCAGCTCAAGAATGTTTGAGAATAGGAAGTAGATCTGCCACATCAAGAAATATTTAACAATAATATCCTACTTTATACAGATGAAATAACATTAGTTCGTATAAATTGTTGTGTTTCTATAAACAATGCAAACCTATCTGTGTAATGTTTATGTACTCTAGCATAGCAACATAATGCAGCATGAAAAATTGCACCCCAAAAACTTGATACTCACTCCACTGAAGAGCAAAAATATTATTAAGTTATCCATTACAAGAATCTTAACTCCTTTTATAATGCAGCATGAAAAATTGCACCCCAAAAACAGATGACCAATTCTTTGTAAAATAATGGCCAAGCTTATTTTATAAACATCTCTAGCAGACTTCTCTAAAAATCTAAACAAATATTTAAGACAACTATCATAATTTTAAAACTAAAAAATTTAAAGGAAATCCAAATTGATCCCCAAATCTCAAACTGCCTTAGGACATCTTTCCAGGAAAACTAAAAACATGGTTATTTCACATAAGCAATGGTTTATATACATATATGAACAAATAATTGCAGCTGAAGTCCAGCAAATAAACTGAACATATGGCCAACAACTAACAGCTTACAGTTCTTTCTCCATCCTTCTCACAAAATTATATTAAGAGTCTAATATGAATCATAACTCTAAAATAAGAGGATATATAGAGAGTGAACTTAAATCCAACTATGTTATTATCCAATAGAGAGACAGAGCAGGTTCTCTATTTCTGTATGATGATGCTCTTAAGGAAAAGAAGAGGCCATTGATGAACCTTAAGAGTGAAGGGCAAATGCGCAACTAAGCTGTGGAAGACAATGCAATTCCAGTCAAATGTCAATGAGAACTTTCCCACAATTCATATTGGTGTACTTAATTGAGTTTTTTTTCCAAGTTGATATAAATAAGTTTGAAATCAAAAATAAGTTTGTGTAGGGATACAAAAGACAGGCAGCAACCATTTCTTGACACTGCTCCTATGCATCCAAAGCATGATATGACAAAAACAACAGTTCCAATGCCAATAAACAAATAAATAAACCTGCACTTGAAAAGATATATTCAAATTAGATAGAAAAAGACTTGATAATAACAAGTAAAAAGTATATATATCAAAAAGCAAGAAAAAGTTTGTCCAAGATATACTATGTTAGTTTGGCTGGACAATCATAACTAAAACTAGAAACAACAAGAGAAACACCAACTTTTTTATCATAAGATGGAACGTTCAAGAAAATTCTAAACCAATGAGTACCTAAATTAAAGTCAAAAAACAAAAATCTAAGAGCACAGAAAAGAAGTACGATAACTGTTTCCCAGATGAATAACAAATACAATGGCACTGACGATACATTGGAGAATATCCAGCATGTACTCTGTAGATTAGACTTAATTAGATCCTGGAATAGGTGTGTGAAAGTAGGATAAGAAGCAATAAACATTTATAGTCTGTCATAGCATCCTTATCCAGTTAATTAACCAGGAGATGATATTGCAGTATATAAAATTGCCTCCATAATGCCGCTTTATTTGCGAGAAGCAAGCAACTGAAATTGAAGTCATTATAAAATGATTGTCTTTTGATGGTTCCATAAAGCACAAAGTTGTCCAAATTGTTTGGAAATCAACCATTTCAGGGTTGAAAAAGAGCCCTAGATGAAAGGGGTTTGGGTTGCAGATTTCAGAATGCCCATTCGAAAGAGGCTGAACTGAAAACTAGTCCATTTCAACATTAAAAGGCAGTTTGGTCAAAATCCAAGCATATCCAACGGGCAAACCTAGATAGGTCTCACTGGATTGTTCTATTTATAAATGACTAAATTTTTTACCCAGACTAGTTAAAGCCATCAAAAACTAATAGTGGATTTGGTTCGCACACTGGTCCAATTTGGAAAACATTATTTGAGCATAATCGTCAATTATTATTTTCCTGACTAATTCAAGCTGGGAATTCTGTTTGCCATTACACAGGATTTCCAGTAAAGAGAAAAGAAGAAGGATGACTTGTAACATAACTCAACACAAAAGCCGAAACAAAATCGAAACTTGTTTGGCAATTATTAAATAAACATAAACCCTTAACAAAACAAAATTTCATGTTTATTGCAACAAAGTTATCAAATACACAAAATGATTGACAGAAAAAAAATAAGAATCAGATCTATTCCGTACCAAGCTTTTGGCAGATGGTCAAGAAAACTGGATGAAAAGGACACGGCGACAAGCATAGGCCGCCCAAGCTTCAAGAATTCCAAATCGTTGCTCGCCGGCGGATCCGAGTCGTCACCGCCGCCACCAGCAGCAATTTTATTCCACTCTACCAGCAAGTAAATCCCATATCCCACCATCGCTAAACCAGTAACCGTCAATACAAAATTCAAAAGCTTTAACAAACATTCCCAGAATCCCTTGCACGCCATGATCAGTATCTTAGCCTGCTCCCAACTACTGGCCTCCTAGTACAAGACCGACACAGTTTCAGACATATTGGAATAACGCCAAAAAAAAAAAAAAAAAAACGTTGCAGGACAAATCACGACTGGGAGAGGAGAACAAAAGGAGAGGAGACTACCTGAAGAAATCTTACGTTCCGCCAGCGATTGCGAAGGGGGGCGCGGGGGTTGGCTTGTCGCCCTTCTCTTGCCCGGCCGAAGATCGTCTTCGCTCTCTGATCTCCCTCTCTCTCTCTCTCTCTCTCTCTCTCTGATACCCAAAATTTTCCTAGGAATTTATTTATTTATTTTTGCATTTCGTAAGGTGGAGCGGTGGAGCATGGAATCCTGTCCCACCACGTAGCGAGCACCAGAGAGGGTGGGCGATGTGATCGACGGTTGAAAAAGTTGAGGAGCCCGGAAAGCGGTGGATCCCACTTCATGCATATATCATAATTCATAGCTAACAATCAAGGAAAATAATGCGACCCATCGGTGAAACTAACCGAACGCGAAAAGGTCGTTTTTATTAGGCCAAATTTTGAAAGGGCGCATCTGAAGTTTGCCCAAAAAATGAATCAATATTTATTTATTTTTTATCTCATTCTCATTTTACTCCCCGTCAAGAGTTGGCAATTTTTATTTTGTTCCTTTTTTTTAAATCTTTACACCTGTTTCCTCTTTTCTCTTTTTTTTCTTCTATTTTTTATACTTATTTTTAAATATCAATATCATAATTTAATACACTAATATTACTATAATATTTATTATTTTAAAATAATAAAAATATATATATTTAAACTCCAGACCGATATAAAAATTCATAGGAGTTGGAAAGAATTCAATCCATCAGTAAATTTTGATCAAAATTTATTGATGAACATAAAAAATTTAGATTTCAAAAAAAGTAAATTGTAATAAAAGAGAATAATGTAATAAAAGTATTTAGGATATTCATATTTAATTTTGATATTTCTATAATAATTGATATGTATGTGTTATTTGTTTTAATATTATAAACTTTGAGAATTATTATTATTAATGACTTTGAGTTGATATTTTTGAATATATATAGATTTTGAGATACTTTAAAAATCTATAATATTTGAAATGTGTTCAATTAGAGTTCTTGATACATCACTGATTTTGATCATTGATGTACTTATGATTTAAATTTTTGATAAATTAACATATAATAATAGAAGAGTTAAATATGAAGAAAATAAATATAATATGCAAGTCTCATTTTGTATTGATTTTGAAAGATCAATATTATTAAATGTTATTATGATGCTAATTTTTAAGAACAACATTATATTGATATTTATATTCGAAAATCAATATTATTTTGTGCGGGAAGAATAAAATACTGTAATGTTAATTTTTAAAATAGCACCAGTGCTATAACAACACTATTTTTGATTTTATTAACCTTCTTTTGAATTTTTTATTAAAATTTTAAAATAAAATTAAAAATGGATAAATTTAGAGAATTATCCTAAATTTAATGATAATATAATTAAGTTTTTTTTTTATCTTAATCGGCACGGCACCCGAAGGAGAAAAGAGAAGAGAGATGTTTTAAATAATAATAATAATAATAATAATAATAATAATAATAATAATAATGAATCCGTTTTTTAGGGTAAAATGGTGTGTAATAAAATTTTGGTACACTGTTTGGACAATCGAAACATGCCTCCTTTGGAATTTTGTCGTTTTCAAAATGATCCTCGATATTTATTGTTTTTTAAAATACGTTTTATAATTTGTGTAAAATTAAAATACCTTTTTTTAATATTAAATGAATAATTAGCAATTTTTAAGTTGTACTGATCGGAAAAGTTAAATGTATCGAATGGATAAACTAAAATATTCTATTGTTTTCCTTTCATTACATCATGAAAAAGAAAGAAAGGGATAAAACAAACCGACCTAGCGGATATAAGTTAATTATTTAATTTTGCAACTACATAATTATTAATTCTAATATCAAACTTTAATATTTTAATTAAATGTATATTTTGTAAATAAGCCATGTGAGTTTGAAAAAATATATATATATTGGTGGAAAATTACGGATCCCCTCCGATATCTATTAGGGATGATGGATTGGCGGGATGTTAGAGGCGAATATTTTATTTTTTATCACTGGAAATGATAATTTTGTACGAATTTAATAAAAAAATTTAATATCTAATCTAAATAAAAGAGGATATAAAAGAAATTTTTATATCCGATTATAATAATCGATTATTTAAATATATATATTATTGGATTTGGATATAGAGACAGATGTGATAAAATTTTACTCTTATACTATTCGATATCTATATATATATATATATATATAAGTCTATTTTTTTATTGAAAAAGAAAAAAATTTAACCTACTTTCCATTAAAAAAAATTTAGTTTGATTTTTTACTCGATTATCAATACCTATTTCATCTTGTTTTCCATGAGAAATCATCAGGAGCGCGTGGCGAAGAAAAGTAAACAAGTACAATGAAATATTTTTTTTAAAAAAATATAGATAATAATAAGATGATAGATAGAATATGGATATCCGATTTTTTGAAGAATATGAATATTCGATTTTTCAATGGATATGAAAATATCGATGAAAGTTAAATATATGATGATGGTAAAAGATGAAATACTCAATTTATTTTAGGACCAATACGAAAAAAATAAATTATAAAAATTAATTTACTAATTCGAATAATAATTATACATCAAAACAAATAAAAATTTAATTACTAATCAAAATTTAATTTTAAATTTTATAATAATAATATTTTATACGCTAACTATTCGGTTGACCGCTAAGGAATATGAAAATTAAATACATGAGGGCAAAAGGCGAAACGCTCGCCCCCAGCGCCTCCGTCAATCCGTCTCAGGACCAATACGGAGGAGGTAAATCACGAGGACTAGTTTGAAAATTAAATACATTGTGAATATGAAGATGGATATGGAAATAATAAATGGAGATGAAATTCTCTTAAATCGTACTCATTGCCTTCCCCTTCCCTAAGACGAGGCAAGCGGATTTCATCTTGACGGTCGACAAATGAATGGTCAAGATTAAATCTTTATGAACAGTAATTAAAAGGAAAAGGAAAAGGAAAAGGAAAAGAAAGGGACAAAAAGAAAAACCGGAAGAGATGGAGTCGCCGCCGTCGTCTCCGACGTCGCTGGTGGTTAATAGTCCTCGGAAGACACTGAGCCTCCTGAGAGAAAGGAGGAACAAGAATCCTGCTATAGATCCAGACGAGAATCCCGCTGTATCATTCGCTGCGGGGTTCGCCGAGAAGCACGGGCCGAAGCCCTCGGAGGTCTACGGCTTCGTCGGATCCATCACCACTGTCCTTGCCTCTGGTGAGTGCCACACAAAACCAAGTTTTTCTTAGAAGGAAATTACTTCTCAAAAGATCTTATTTTTCCCCTTCTGCTGACAGTAATCTTTTTAGTTTGGGCGTACACTCCTGAACCGTGGTTGCATTATTTGGGAATTACATACTATCCGAGTAAGTAAGTGAGTTTTACTTACGCGATTTCCTTATTACGTGAGAATTATGTATTTGTTTGCAGTGATACGATAATATTCTTGAACATGAGATCTGTGTTGATCTTTATCCCGACGGCCTTTGTCATAATTGCGTTTGTAAAAATGGCTCACTGAAGTTCTCAAAATCAAATTACCATGACTTTGTTGTTTGGGTGACCAACCAAAAGATTTCGTTTTTATTTATAGTTCATGAATGATATTAACTGCAAGTGATTATCAAGCACGTGTAGCTTTTTGCTTCATATCAATTGGTTTTAAAGCGCATTATATATTCTGCTCCTAAATTTGCATGGAGAGGTTCGATCATTATTATTCATGCATCCCATCTTCGTTGTCTTAGAGGACCAAAATAAAGCTATGGTTACATTGAACTTCTTCTCTTTAGGAAATAGAAGCTTATGTTTGCTGTTCAGAAGAAGTTGATTCCTGGTTGCTCTTTCACAACAAAACGTTCTATCTATGTATATAATTCACGGGCTATACCCATTGCACACGTTTATTTAATAGGCTTATACATCTTTCTTCTTTTGGATTCATTCACCTTTCTGATATTTGATGGTACTTGCATTGTTGGCCTATTCTTCTAGATCTGAGTCTTACAATCTAGATAGAACCCTACTACTATTGATTTCATTCCTTCACCACTCTTGCAAGTTCTTTTAGCCATGGATCTTTTATCAATTAAAGGTGCAACATTTTTGTTTGGACTTAATGGCAGACGACACAAAACATTCACAAGATTAACAGAGGAATCTTTATCTTAGAAAGAATGGAGGCAACCACAAGTACAAGTGTTGGACATAAAGTGGTTGTATTGTACTTTATTGCATTGTTCTTGATAGTATGTACATGAAACTTTGGCTATCGTTAGAGAAAAAACTTATAATGAGCATACTAAAATGCCATAAGGAATTGGTTAGATGTTTTTGAATTCATTTGATAATCTCTTTAGCTTTGACAAGATGGAGGTAATGCAAATTTGTGTTGGACAAATAGTTTACATATTGTATATTAAAGTTACCAGTTTCTCTCTGGATACCATGAACATGTAAACCCTTGTTTTCTTAGACCAAACACTTATAAAGGGCACTCTGGAACATCACTAGGACTTGGTGCGATGGTTATGAATTTTAATGGTTCCTTTTTCCATCATTTTTTCTTTCTTGTCCTGCAATTATCATATCGTTATCAGTGACCATAATGGACACAACTGGAAAGTCCAAATTGTATAAATCTGAAATTAAAATGAAGAAAAAAAAATGTTGCTAATCAACTCAACTTTCATGAAGCTGTTATGCTAGTTTGAGTCTCTTTCTGGCTTGGCCTTCTTATGCTAATTATTAATAATATATTAACTATTTTGCAATACGACTAAGATTACACATAATAATGGTAAATTATGATTAAGATAATTTATTATGCTAATTTTACCCGGTTACTAATGTCAGTTTTTTTTGGTGTAATAATTAGGTACTGGGCAATTGCAATTCCATCTTTTATAATGGTAACAGTGGTTTTGGCAATGGTATTTTACTTGGGATTGAACTTCATGGTGACACCTTCTCCAACTTCATTTAATGTAATGTTTGGTAAGTGTGCTGTCATTTGAATTGGTAATGTTGTGTTGTGCTTGTCGGTAATTTTCCCTTAAGGATTTGGCTCTGTCATTGCAGCTAAATCTAGATATTGGTAGTTGCCACATATAATTAACTCTTATAATCTTAGATATGAAAATTTATTTGTCCTAATTTTGTCGGATATTGGTAGTTTGAACAGAATCGTTGTCTACTGATCCAAATAATTAAGATTCATTGCTTCTTACTATTTCTGTTTCAAGAGTGTTCAGAGATGAGAAACAATTTAGTAGATTAGTTCAACTAAGATACCTGACGACCATAATTTGAGTACTAAAACTGATGTCTTTGCTTATTTTATTGCTTATCATGCTATATCCTTTAGCTTTGAAGAATTTTCACCAAATATGCTGCATAGCTATTTTGTTAGGGCTGCAAATCATTTTTCTAAGGTTGCTTATGAGGCTATTTAGAGGTTTGTGTCTATCTTTTGATAGTAGTAGCTCCTGATATAAAATAAATATATCTTAAATTTTATCTGTAAATTTCTTTTTATAACTCAATCGAGATTTCAATGTTCGAGAACTACATATCTTTGCAGATGAGCATAGCCGAGAGCGCCCTTCAGTATCATTTTTAGGAGAGGAACAACCTATAGAGCCCATGTATGATATTCCAGTTGACCAGATTAACAATCTTATATTTGGATGACAACCGAACAAGTCATTGAGCCAAGGAACTAGTATGTATAAAAGTATCTGCACTATTCTAACAATCCAAAATGTTTGAATCATGGCAATTTGTCTTCATCTTTATGTATGATGCTTGCTCACTAGTCACTACGTTGATATATTGATCCACCTATCAGTTTTTTTTTTTTTTGGTTCCAATGGTGGATTTTGCCTCAATACTAGCTGCCAAAGCTAGGTTGTGTATATTGATACATCTTTCGACTACAAATCTTAAATTGTTCATTACGTATGGAGTCTCCATAACCTTGTCTTGAATCTCCCATCTAATGAAATAGCAATCAATTTCGATGTGTTTTATTGTTTAATTGAATACTACAATTTGGAAAATATAGATTGCTGCTTGATTGTCATAGTAAAGATTCATGGGATTTGTAGTCTTTATCTTTATCTTTGGACTAATGCATTTGTAACTTGAGATAAAAAGAATTCATACCCTTTATTAAAGAGTGAGACATATTTATATACAAACTAGGAATCTATCTTAGGAAACTATAATTAGGCTAATTGACAGATATATTAACTAATATATACAGAAAATATGGTAACCAATATATATACAGATGTGGTAACCAATATATATATATATATAATACTCTCCCTCCAGTTGGAGCATAGATATTAATCATACCTAACTTGTTACAAAGATAATCAACCTGAATCTCATTTAAAGCTTTTGTGAAATTGTTCTTCAGTCTTCATATATTCTGTAGAAATTAAGTTTTGTTGAATTTTCTCACGAACAAAACGACAATCAATTTCAATATGCTTAGTTTGCTCATGAAACACAGGATTCAACGCAATATGAAGAGCAACTTAATTATCACACTATAGTTTTGCTGGTACTGAAATTTTAAGTCCTTTAGTTAAGGTTGATCTATCCACATTATTTCACACACAGACTGTGCTATAGCCCTTTATTCTGATTCTGCACTGGATCGTGACACAACATTTTGCTTTACTCTTCCATGAGACTAAATTTCCTTCAACAAAGATATAATAATCTGAAGTAGATCTTCTATCCATTTTGGAACCACCCTAATCTGCATCTGAAAAACATTCCATATAAGTGTGCCTATGATTTTCATATAAGATACCCCATCTAGGTGCTCCCTTCAAGTAACACAAAATTTACTCTAATGCTGCCCAATGATTAATATTTGGAGATGACATAAATTGACCGATAACACTAACTGAATATGCAATATCTGGATGAGTCACGGTAAGATAATTCAACTTCCCAACCAACCTTTGCCTCTCAGGATATTCAAATAGTTCCTCATCTCCTGTAAGGTGCATGTTCTGAGTCATTGAAGCACTACAAGCCTTTGTCCCCAATTTTCTTGTTTCAGTTAATTGATCGAGGACATATTTTCTTTGAGATAGAAAAATACTTTTTTTACTCCTTGTAACTTCAACACCTAAGAAATACTTTAGCACCCCTAAGTCTTTCATATGAAACTGAGTATGAATGAAAGATTTAAAAGATGAGATTCCCGTAGTATCACTTCCAGTGATAACAATATTATCCACATACAAAACTGATAGAATGATACCAGCTATTGATTGCTTGTAGAACACAGAATGGTCATACTTAGTTTTCATCATACCAAATTTTTTGCTTGTAGAACACAGAATAGTCATACTTGCTTTTCATCATACCAAAATTTTCAACGACTTGACTAAATTTTCCAAACCAAGCATGAAGACTCTATTTTAAACCATACAAAGCTTTTCAAAGACGACAAACTCGCCCTGACTTCCCCTGAGCAACATAATCAGGAGGTTGCTCCATATATACCTACTCTTGAAGATTATTATGAAGAAAGACATTCTTGATATCAAGTTGATATAAAAGCCAATGATGAGTAGCGACCATTGAAATAAACAATCGAATATATGTCAACTCTGCAACAGGAGAAAAAGTGTCAGAATAATCCACACCACAGGTCTGAGCATAGCCTTTAGCGATAAGATGAGCTTTTAATATGGCAATTGACTCATCCAGATTAACTTTAACTGCGAACACCCATTTGCATCCAATAGCCTGTTTCCCTAAAGGTAGATCGACTAAGTCCCAAATGTCATTGTCATCTAAAGCATTCATCTCCTCTATCACATCCTTCCAACCAGGATGAGAGATGACCTCACGGATAATTTTAGGAATAGAGATAGAGTCCAGTGAAACAATAAAAGAACAAGTGGAAGACGACAAGCCATTATAAGAAACAAAAGAAGAAGTAGGATAAGTTGGTGTTTACCTTTTCCTAACGCAATAGGAAGATCATCGCTCGGAACTGGATCTGATGACGAAGTAGTAGGTGTAGGACATGAATCAAGAGGTTGACGCCTAGAGTAGATTTGAATAATAGGAGACTTGATAGGAGCCGATTCTGGGACGGGTGCGGAGGATGTGATAGAATACACCAATAAATCATCATCCACCCTTTGACGAGTCGGAATAGGTGAGGACGAGAAATAAGGTGTGTCTTCCATGAAGGTAATATCAATTGAGACAATATATTTGTTAATACTGGAACAATAATACCTATAACCGTTCTAAAGACGAGAATAACGAAGATACACTTCAAAGACTTGAGATCTAATTTAGTGATATGCGGACGAACATTCCGAACAAAACAAGTGCTACCAAATATCTTAGGGTTAACAGGAAATAATGACTTATTGAGAAAAAGGCTTTTATAAGGGATCTCACAATGAAGAACAGAGGATGACATGCGGTTAATGAGAAAATATGTTGTAGAAACTGCATCAGCCCAAAAAGGTTTGGGAACATTCATTTAAAATAAAATGGCACGTGCAATTTCAAGAAGATATCTGTTTTTACGTTCAACCACACTATTTTGGGATGGAGTATCAACACAAGAGGTTTCAAGCATGCTGTTTTGACCTATATAAGATTGGAATGAACCGGACGTATATTCCTTGGCATTATCACTTCGCAAAGTATGAATGGATGCATTGAACTGAGTTTTAATCATAAAAAGCACAAAACAGAGAAAACAACTCAGAATGATTTTTCATTAAATATAACCAAGTTACACGAAAATAATCATCCACAAAAGTAACAAAATACCTAAAATCGGGCGTAGACAAAATAGGATAAAGACCCCAAATATCAGAATGAACCAATTCAAAAGGAATAGTAACACGTTTATTTACTCTAGAACTCGAACTAAGATGGTGATGTTTTGCAAACTGATATCACTCACAATCTAACGAACACATCTTACCATATTGTGGACAAAGCTTTTTAAGTAAAGGAAGAGATGGATGTCCCAACCTGCAATGAGACTCAAAAAGAGAGAGAAGTGACACTTGAGCAAACAAAAAAATTTGGGAACGGTGTGTGAAGAATGTAGAGACCTCCAGACTCATGTCTTTTACCAATAATCTTCTTCGTCAAAAGATCCTGAAATAAGCAATGATTAGAAAAAAATGAGATGTAACCGTTAAGATTACGAGTTAGTTAACTGACAGAGAGCAAATTAAAGGATAAATTAGGTAAATGTAAGACAGAGGACAAAGGAAGCAAAGGGGTAGGATTGATAGTGTCGGACCCACGAACACAAGATGGAGACCCATCAGCTAAAGTAACGATAGGAGTGTTAGCTTTGGATTGAAATGTAGAAAATAAACTAGAATTACTTGTCATATGATCCGTGGCACCAGAATCAATGACCCATTTGGAGGATGAGGAAAGAAGACATGCGTTTTGTTTTACCTGAATCAACAATAGCAGCGACAGAGGGGAGATGAAGACTTGAGTGATTCCTGATGTTTTGAGAACTCAGCAAATCCATCTGCAGAGATAAGGACCGATCAATCAGAGACATCATTAGTGGATGCAATATGGGCCAAGTGTTTTTGTTGATTTTTATAGTGAAACTCTCTATGCACAAACTTCGTATGACCTGACTTACAGTAGTAGTTGCGTATAATACCATCTGAATTCGGCGTTTGAGTTTCAAACTCCTGTGAGCCACGTCCTTTGTTTCTACTGTGATTAGTTGATCTTCCAGGCACATAATTAGTATTGCGACTCACCAAAGCACCATAAGCGGAATTAGTGCAGTACTTTCTGTACGGAGAACACGACTAAATACATCTTGTAAAGAGGAGACCTCAGAATCAGAGAGAACTTGTGACTTAATAGACTCAAAGTCCGGAGATAGGCCGGCGAGGAAGCTCATGATAGCCTTCTGCTCTCGCTGGCGTTATTGAACTTTCACATCAGGGCTAAAAGGCAACAACATATTAAGCTCCTCATATGTCTTCTTGAATGCCATAAAATAATTGATCA